>CAWVNZ010001461.1:20000-22500 GCA_963930735.1 Dioctria linearis
ATATGCTTACAATTTTATGACTATAATACCTTATTATACAACCTATATCGATTATAGATATATAGATTATGATTATCGCTAGAGAGTAGACGTGTTTTATTTCGGCTCCCGCATTTTCTTAAATAAATGTTCTAATCTATTCAGTATATACTATATCATAATTTGAAATTGCTATCCAAGTGATCGCGCTTAATTTCTATTTTTGTTGCTCATCGTTTGGTTATAATTCTATAAGCAATAATTGAATAAGTGTCCATATCTTGCGGTTTTAAATTTTTACCAAACTCGGTGCCGGATTGTTTCTTCTCTAGTGTGTGTGTGAGAAGCCGATATCTTTTGTTTTTTTTTTCTCAACCTCTACAATGTCAAACAAGTCACAAAAAAGAGAAAAACTTCCGTCAGTCTCATCTGCTGAAGTGAGCAATCCAATTTCCACCAGAAGTGTTAGCAAGCAGAATATTGGCAGCTTTGCTACAGAGGATACCTCCCCCGCTGCATCCAACAACATACAGACAGAATCAATGGAAGCCCGTCTCTTAAGTAAAATCAACGGTCTGCTACAACAGCTCGAGGCGCGGATTTCAACAAAAATTGAAAATGCCATCAGTTCTCTAAACGACAAAATTATGTCTTGTGAAAAAATGATCACCGAATTAAAAGATGACAATAATATCATGCGATCGCAAATTGAAGACCTCCACCGCGTGCAGCGCTTGAGCGACGTTATTATTACGGGTATACCAAACCAGCTCAGAGAGAATGTGACGAATATTGTTAAAAACATTGCTAATGTGATTGAACATCCCATATCAGACTATTCTGAAGCCTTCCGTATAAAAACAAATTCGCCTAAGTCAAGCCATAGCCCTATAGTTGTGCGTTTCTCTAGCAGCACTGAGCAAAAAGCTTTCCTTTTTGCATTTCGCAGGCGAAAGGTTATGCAATTATCGAATCTGGATGGTTTCTCTTCAGCAAGCCCTATCTACATTCATGAAAGTTTGACACCGCTCAACAACAGTCTTCTTCGTGAGGCTTTAAAGTCTCGCAAACTGGGGAAAATCTATTCTGCGAGAACCAAAAGCGGCCTGGTCTACATTAAGCTGAAAAAAGATGACCGCGATGTTAAAATTATTAATCATGAGCAATTGCGAAGTGTGATGGGAAACTGAATTTTGGTGTGAACTAATAATCGCCACTTCATTAGAGCTGATGATGTGTTTACTCAGAATTATGGATTGTGGACTCTGGTTGTAAATATCTAGCAGTGTTATTATTTTTGTTTCTGTTTTTATAGTTCTTTGGCACTTTTGTAATTTATATATATAGATATATTTTTCTTCTCTCTTTCTAATCTATGGTTTCTATCGTTAATATTATTAGTTTTAATCTTGGAATTATTTTGTTTTTTGTTTATTCTCTACTTTTATTATTATTATTATTTTTCTTTTTAGATGAAAGTCATTGTAACAACATTTAATTGCTTTTGTGTTAATCAATGTGCCCTTAAGCGCTGCTCTGACAGTTGCCGCAATATGCTTGATTGTGGGTAGCTTTACAGATTTGGACAGGGTAAGAGCCTTGTTGAGAATTATGTGTACTCGATCTCGTGGAATGAATATTTGTACCTTGAATGCTAGGAGCATCCGAAATAAGATTGATGAGTTTCGCTATATTTTTTCTGGTTCTAATGTGCATGCAATTCTGATCGACGAAACGTGGTTAAACTCTGACTTATTGTCACCTCTCGTGGAAATCCCTGGCTACACGTTGTTTCGTAACGATAGGAAAGATCGATTGGGTGGTGGTGTGGCAATTTACGTGAAGGACTATCTTAAAGCGAAGCTTGTTCTTTCATCAAAGGAGTCTCCCATAGAATTTATTAATATAGAGGTTAAGTCACGAAGCGAAAAATGTGTATTGTGCGCAGTATACTGCCCACCTAGATGCTTTGATGTCAATAATGCTATGGAATTTGAAAATTTCATGTCACGTATATCTCAGACATATCCGAATGTCATTCTAGGAGGAGATTTTAACGTAAATTTGTGTCGCCAAGATAATCAGAGGGATCGATTTCTGCATTTCTTACAGACTCTAAACCTAAGTGTAACTAACAACTTTCCAACTAATTTTAATGCAACCAATCCCTCGTTACTAGATCTTCTTTTGGTTACTGATAGAGATAAAGTACTATCGCATAATCAACTTGATCCACCTAGTACAATGGATCACGACATTCTCTTCCTAAGCTATGATATCCCAGTTAATCAAGAACCATCTTCTTTCGTGTACTCATACCGTGATTTTAACAGCATTGATGAAAGTTCTTTATTTGAGGAATGTTTTGACCTACCTTGGGATAACATATTTTTGTGTGATTCAGTAAACACTCAAGTTGAGATCCTCTCCTCCCTTATTGAGTACCTCTATGCAAAATATGTACCTATTAAAATGAAATGCAAGCTTGTTTGCAGGGGTTGTCCGTGGTTTTCACCTCATA
>CAWVNZ010001461.1:27500-43859 GCA_963930735.1 Dioctria linearis
ATTGTAGCCTCCAAGACCAGATCGAACTTAACCCGCAACCTCCACTAATAAAGCTTTCCACCCCTCCACAAGATGTCAAATTTTCAGTACAAAAGCGGCCTCAGAACCACCTCAAAATTGCTCACCGTACCTCAATTTATTAAAAAATCAGTCAAGGCAAGAGCTTGAATAGCTGACGGGGATCAGCTAATCAGTTGATATCATCCCCTGGTCAGCCAGACGGTAGGCAGGAATTCCCACAGGCAGCCCCCCCCCCCCCGGGGCCCAGAGCCTCGGTCCAGAGCCATCAAAATAGTTGGAATTTTCGGGACACTTTTTGTATGGAAAAAGTGCGCCAGAACATACATAGCGTAACTACTTAGGGTGGCGGAAGTTCAGAACTTGACCGACATTAAGGCATGGCATCATGTAAAGTCTGCAGACAATCCCGCCGACTACAATTCCAGAGGAATTAAGTCTTCCTTATTGATTGGTCATGAGTTATGGTGGCATGGACCTCACTGGTTGCAGGACAGTGAAAATAATTGGCCGAAACCTAAACCAATTCCAGCTAATGAGCCTGAACTTGAGCAAAGACGGGTAAGTCACTTCACAATAGCTCATTCAAACATCGATGATTTCTTTGAAAATTCTCCAGCTTTGCCAAATTGCAACGAATCGTCGCATATTGCATAAAGTTCATCAATAAGTGAAAAAAGGCATCGGCGAAATCCACAGAAGAACAACCAATGGATCCAAAGACACCTTATCCAACAGAAATCGCTCAAGAAAAAATTCGGCTCATTAAAGTAGCACAGAATGCCGTTTTTGGTCATGAAATTAAATGTTTACAACAACAGAATCCACTTCCAGTTAAAAGAAAATCTTATCTCTAAACCCGTTCTTAGATAATAATGGGTTCATTCGAGTGGGTGGGCGATTAAGGAATGCTACCATTCATTACAGCCAAAAACAGCCAATAATTCTGCCAAGGGAGAGTAAACTAACAACAATAATAATCGACCATTTCCATTTAAAGACTTGGCATGGAGGTGCACAACTGGTATTATCCATGATGCGAAGCGAAACACAGCAGCATAGGTTGCTCTAAAAATTCTTGTTGCTATGCATTTTGGTTCGTTGCTATGCAAATTTTATCGCTGGTACCGAAAGATCACAGCTGCACTGCCAATTCTTGTAATCATGCGCCTCTGCTATACAATAAGTGGTGTCGTGTGCAAGCAAGGGGTCTATAAACGACAAGCTGGCTGACCTCGACCTCTTTTTTACTTGGCATAGCTTGGGGTAAGTTGGCTGTTTAGGGACTAACATTTATATCGGGTATCGACTGATATCGGGAACAAGGTGGGGTTAACAACATCAGGGGAGAACCTTGCCATGCAAGTCTCTTGCTATACAATTCTTCTCTCAAGACCGTCCGTACGTGACGTACAGTCACATCCTGCCCGAGGTGTTCCTGCACAGGCAGATGGAGTCATCCCCTGGGGTGAACCAGATGTCTGACTGAATACGGCGGATCTTGAGAGTGTTGCACGCCACTTGGTGTACAACAATCTTTTTAAAATAATTTAACTCCTTTTAGTTTTTAATAACCTTTATCGTTTATTTGGTATAGTTTTCACAGAATAATTCGCATTAGCAGACTTTAGTACACTTGCAAACTATTTAGAATAAATACACTTAGTAAAACTTTTTGGAATATGTACTTTGTAAAAACTTTTAAGATAAAATAAAACTCTTCAAAATCAATTGATCACTGGGAAACACTGGAGGCCTTACCTTGGGTAGGGGGACTCTCCAGGTTGAACACTTGAAAACTTCTCTCCTCTGGCTTCGCTTCAACAGCCTATTTATTTAAAATCGAACCAATTATTTAACCAATCAGAATTGGTCGATTATGCACTTTCCTATTTTGTGGGAATGGTCGGGTAGACAATTCCATATGCATGCACATGTTCCGATTTTTGTCCAAACGGAAAACGCTCAAATGACAAAAATCGAATAAACAATTGAAAATCACAATTCTGATTTTTGTTTAAACGGAAACGCTCAAATAACAAAAATCAGAAAAATAATTAAAAATTGGCTTTTCGTCTTCCCCCTAAAGAGAAATTTTGTATTTCTTGAAAAGAATTAGAAAATTTTTGTTGGAATGGATGTTGAAGCTCCGCCGTTGAAAGTTACAATATTTGATTAGAGTTTTTCACAAATTACAATCTAAATGTAGGTATTATAATTATTTTTGTTTACAAATTATATAGGTAAGTGATACGTATATGCTTACAATTTTATGACTATAATACCTTATTATACAACCTATATCGATTATAGATATATAGATTATGATTATCGCTAGAGAGTAGACGTGTTTTATTTCGGCTCCCGCATTTTCTTAAATAAATGTTCTAATCTATTCAGTATATACTATATCATAATTTGAAATTGCTATCCAAGTGATCGCGCTTAATTTCTATTTTTGTTGCTCATCGTTTGGTTATAATTCTATAAGCAATAATTGAATAAGTGTCCATATCTTGCGGTTTTAAATTTTTACCAAACTCGGTGCCGGATTGTTTCTTCTCTAGTGTGTGTGTGAGAAGCCGATATCTTTTGTTTTTTTTTCTCAACCTCTACAATGTCAAACAAGTCACAAAAAAGAGAAAAACTTCCGTCAGTCTCATCTGCTGAAGTGAGCAATCCAATTTCCACCAGAAGTGTTAGCAAGCAGAATATTGGCAGCTTTGCTACAGAGGATACCTCCCCCGCTGCATCCAACAACATATAGACAGAATCAATGGAAGCCCGTCTCTTAAGTAAAATCAACGGTCTGCTACAACAGCTCGAGGCGCGGATTTCAACAAAAATTGAAAATGCCATCAGTTCTCTAAACGACAAAATTATGTCTTGTGAAAAAATGATCACCGAATTAAAAGATGACAATAATATCATGCGATCGCAAATTGAAGACCTCCACCGCGTGCAGCGCTTGAGCGACGTTATTATTACGGGTATACCAAACCAGCTCAGAGAGAATGTGACGAATATTGTTAAAAACATTGCTAATGTGATTGAACATCCCATATCAGACTATTCTGAAGCCTTCCGTATAAAAACAAATTCGCCTAAGTCAAGCCATAGCCCTATAGTTGTGCGTTTCTCTAGCAGCGCTGAGCAAAAAGCTTTCCTTTTTGCATTTCGCAGGCGAAAGGTTATGCAATTATCGAATCTGGATGGTTTCTCTTCAGCAAGCCCTATCTACATTCATGAAAGTTTGACACCGCTCAACAACAGTCTTCTTCGTGAGGCTTTAAAGTCTCGCAAACTGGGGAAAATCTATTCTGCGAGAACCAAAAGCGGCCTGGTCTACATTAAGCTGAAAAAAGATGACCGCGATGTTAAAATTATTAATCATGAGCAATTGCGAAGTGTGATGGGAAACTGAATTTTGGTGTGAACTAATAATCGCCACTTCATTAGAGCTGATGATGTGTTTACTCAGAATTATGGATTGTGGACTCTGGTTGTAAATATCTAGCAGTGTTATTATTTTTGTTTCTGTTTTTATAGTTCTTTGGCACTTTTGTAATTTATATATATAGATATATTTTTCTTCTCTCTTTCTAATCTATGGTTTCTATCGTTAATATTATTAGTTTTAATCTTGGAATTATTTTGTTTTTTGTTTATTCTCTACTTTTATTATTATTATTATTTTTCTTTTTAGATGAAAGTCATTGTAACAACATTTAATTGCTTTTGTGTTAATCAATGTGCCCTTAAGCGCTGCTCTGACAGTTGCCGCAATATGCTTGATTGTGGGTAGCTTTACAGATTTGGACAGGGTAAGAGCCTTGTTGAGAATTATGTGTACTCGATCTCGTGGAATGAATATTTGTACCTTGAATGCTAGGAGCATCCGAAATAAGATTGATGAGTTTCGCTATATTTTTTCTGGTTCTAATGTGCATGCAATTCTGATCGACGAAACGTGGTTAAACTCTGACTTATTGTCACCTCTCGTGGAAATCCCTGGCTACACGTTGTTTCGTAACGATAGGAAAGATCGATTGGGTGGTGGTGTGGCAATTTACGTGAAGGACTATCTTAAAGCGAAGCTTGTTCTTTCATCAAAGGAGTCTCCCATAGAATTTATTAATATAGAGGTTAAGTCACGAAGCGAAAAATGTGTATTGTGCGCAGTATACTGCCCACCTAGATGCTTTGATGTCAATAATGCTATGGAATTTGAAAATTTCATGTCACGTATATCTCAGACATATCCGAATGTCATTCTAGGAGGAGATTTTAACGTAAATTTGTGTCGCCAAGATAATCAGAGGGATCGATTTCTGCATTTCTTACAGACTCTAAACCTAAGTGTAACTAACAACTTTCCAACTAATTTTAATGCAACCAATCCCTCGTTACTAGATCTTCTTTTGGTTACTGATAGAGATAAAGTACTATCGCATAATCAACTTGATCCACCTAGTACAATGGATCACGACATTCTCTTCCTAAGCTATGATATCCCAGTTAATCAAGAACCATCTTCTTTCGTGTACTCATACCGTGATTTTAACAGCATTGATGAAAGTTCTTTATTTGAGGAATGTTTTGACCTACCTTGGGATAACATATTTTTGTGTGATTCAGTAAACACTCAAGTTGAGATCCTCTCCTCCCTTATTGAGTACCTCTATGCAAAATATGTACCTATTAAAATGAAATGCAAGCTTGTTTGCAGGGGTTGTCCGTGGTTTTCACCTCATATTCGATCTCTCATTTCTGAGCGTGAATATCTGTACCAACGGTGGAGGCGTACTCAGACCGATGAGGCACGAGTTTTATATAAAGCTGTCCGCAACAAGGTGACTTCAGAAATTAGGCGAGCAAAACGTCAATATTTTAGCCCCAAATTTGACCAGAATCTCAGGCCTAAAGTTTTGTGGCGAAATTTACGCCATGCAGGTGTCTGTGGAGGTAAAAGGGACAAAACTACTTGTAGTATAAATTCCGAAGACTTAAATGTATTTTTCACGTCTATCAGCTCTGCCCACAGTGGCAATCAGTTGGATGCTTCTCATATATCAACTGGTAATCCGATAAGAGATATCTCATCTAATACCAATACCAACTTCTTCTACTTTCGTGGAGTCGACTACAATGAGCTTATGGATGCTGTGAACTCAATTAAGTCTGAGGCAGCTGGGCCTGATAATCTTCCACCTAGGTTCATTAAGCTTGTATTTCCCCTTATTGGTAAATTCGTTTTGCATATAGTGAACTCATGCTTTACATCATCCTGCTTTCCAGCTGCCTGGAAGATGGCAACCGTCCTTCCTATTGCAAAGAATTCTTCTCCTAAAACACCAGCTGACTTCCGCCCAATAAGTTTATTGTGTTTCATATCGAAAGTCTTAGAAAAGCTATTATATAAGCAGATAGTCGAATTCGTCGAGGCCAATAATTTTCTTGCAGGTTGTCAATCGGGTTTCCGATGCTTGCACAGCTGTGAGACTGCAGTTCTGAAGGTGACCTCTGATTTGAGGAAGTCTTTGGATCAGGACAAGTTCAGTGTTTTGGTACTTCTGGACTTCTCGAAAGCTTTCGACAGCGTGGACCATCGTATCCTTCTCCAGAAACTTGAAGCTTCTTTTAATTTTAGTAGTTCTGCCATCGCTCTGGTAAAGGATTTCTTGGCAGACCGCAGCCAAAGAGTGCATATTAATAATAATTCATCTTCTGCGCTGCCTTTACTTTGTGGGGTGCCTCAAGGTTCAATTCTGGGACCTTTGTTATTCAGCTTATTTGTCAATGATCTGCCTGATGTAGTTCAAGATGTACAGATTCACTTATATGCTGATGATGTACAACTCTACTTAAGCCGACCGATCGGTCTTCTTGAAGACTGTATTGAACGTATAAATTGTGATTTGGAAAGAATTAACACCTGGGCCAAATGTAATCGCTTGATACTGAATCCTGCAAAGTCTCATTGCATTAAATTCTACAATTATGGTTCAATTGAAATCCCACCAGTGACTTTAAATAATGTTTCGCTGCCTATTGTAAATAAAGTTAAACGCTTGGAATTGTCTTGAATCAGCACATGAAATGTTCTGATTACATTAAATCCATGGTCAGCAAAGTTTATGCAGGTTTCCGATGTCTTTGGCTTTCATCGGACCTGCTGTCTGTTAGCATGCGCTTACAACTAATTAAAGCTTTAATCTTGCCCCACTTCACCTATGGCAGAAATGTGTTTCTCAAGCTGGATAGCATCTGTGCCAGGAAAGTCACAGTGGCATTCAACGACTGTATTCGGTTTGTTTTTGGGCTGCGAAGATTTGATCACGTTTCGCCTTTCCTTTCGCGTTTGCTCGGATGCTCCTTGGCCACTTATTTGAAGAGGCGAGCTTTGTTTTCTTATATTCTCTTCTTAGTTCGAACAAACCAGGGTACTTACGCGAATTATTTCAGTTTACAACGTCACAACGTAACAGGAACATATTGATTCCACGATTTCATAAGTCCTGCAGGGAAGGTTCTTATCTTGCTTCAAGCTGCTCGTTTATGCGAATAATCTTCCGTTGAATGTTCAAAGTGTTGGCACTGTCGGCGCGTTTAAGAGATGCATTGATACACACATAATTTAACACAATTTTTTTTCTTTATTTTCTAGTAGTCCTCGTAGTACAATTTTTTTTAACTGAATTTAACTTCCTCTTTAATTAATAAGAATTTGCTTGAATTTCCTTTAATTTTTAATTCTTATTTTAAGTAGTTACTTTTCTAGCACCGCTTTATATAACGTACAAGAAAAGATGTGAACTCTTGTGTACAATAACCTCAAATAAATACATTATTATTATTATTATTATTATTCTACAGAGTGCGGACGTGTCATTTTAGCTCTGACCAATAATAAAGAAAAAAACCGCGATTCTTACGGAAAAAGTGCAGGATAAATAGTGACATTTAATACGCAAGTTGTGTGTGTGAAGTGCATATAAAAAAAAAAAATTTGAAAGATAGATAAATATTTTAAGAATTTTAATTTGAAAAAGTCTGAAAGTGGATGACAGTTTATTATTTCGATTTAATTTAATTTAATTTTTTCGTTGCCATGGCAACGTCAAAATCGTGAAGTGTGAAGAGTAAAATTTATATTTTGAAAGTGAAAAAATTTGTAAATATATTAATAAGAAAATTTTCTATTGAAAAGATTAAAAACATTTACTGCCGCACTCAATATGAGTACGTGCAGCAGCAGCGATTCTGTGGGGCCTGATAATCCCCCCAAATCAAATGGAAGGAGGAAGAAGAGCACGAATGCTTCTTCTTTCTCCGAAACAAATCAAGGGCCCACCGAAAAGGCCATTAAGGGCCCTAATCAAGAGGCCACTACACAGGAAGTTCAGCTAACTTCCTTGGACAAGACTGAAATCAGGACAGCGAATGCTAACCCAGAAGTGCCTGGAACGTCAGCTGCTACAATGGTTGCTACCCTAGCAGCAACTGTAACACGAGGACAACTGCCGAAATTATCGGAAGTAATCGCAAAGGCTTCGGCTTCTGCACCAAAGCCCAGCGGGATCATTATGAGGCCACCACTGTCTTCAGCGAAGCCAACTGGCCAGAGCAAGAAGCCAGTAGCACCAACAGGACCAGCAGTAGTACCACGATCCCCAGCAGTAGTTGCAGGGATCTCGTTTGCGCAGGTAAGTGGCAGTTCCAATAAGGCTTCCACAATTGAAATTATAGGTAAAGGCATCACTCCTCGTCCAGCCCCACTGGACGCGGGTAAGCCTCGACCCAAGACCAGTGCGGGCCTCCAGGGCTTCTTCGACGGGAGATGGCAGGATGAGAGCTACGGTATGCAGCTCGAGCACATCAGAGGATGTCCTCAGAGCGCATACCTGAAGGCAATCTTCCGCGTCGTCTCCTGTGAGCAGCTATTCTCCATGGGGATTATAGCTGGGGGGAATGGTTGAGGTGTATACCACAACCCTCGAAAGCGCCACCAAGCTTATGCTTGAGGGCATCGAGGTGGAGGGTAGACACCTTGTGCCGTTCCCACTCAGGGAAAAGCCCACGAAGGTCGTGTTTTCGCGGGTCCTATGCGAGCCCAACATGAAGGCCTCTCGAATTTCCTTGGGAGATTCGGGAAGGTTCATGGAAAGGTTCGCGCTATTCCCATTAAAATTGGGGACGAGGGTCTCGGGCGGGGTATCTTCGGTACTAGCCGGGAGGCGTCCATCACCTTGAATAAGGGGTGTACGCTTCCGTCAGGCTTTTACCTGAGCATATCCGGCTCGAGGTACTGGATAGACGTGGGCACCGAAGCGAAATGCCATGCTTGCCATTTGGTAGGGCATTTTATTGCTGACTGCCCCAGGAGAACCGGGAAGAAGGCTGAACCGAGGGTTCCCTCGAAGGAAGCCACTACTATAGTAGTGGATCTGGAGAAGGAGCCTTCGGCCGGCACTCAACCTGCTATTTTGGAGCAGCCAGTGGTTAAGGTGCCTGAAGTTGTCCTAGAGGCAAAAATAGTTATGGCTGTAAACGGCGCCACGTCGGCACGTGAAAACACGGCTACTTCCGACGAGGAGTCGAATAGCCAAGTAGTAAAAAAAAAGAGGACGAGGAGGAAGAAAGTTGACCGGGTGATGCTGCCTCCTCCAGAGCCAGCAAAGCCAGTCGCATCCAAGCGGCCCCACTCGGAGGAGGACGATAGTGGAGCTCGCGGTTCGAAGGTTGTAGTAAGGGACGCGGTGGTGTCTCACGAGCAGCTTTCGGACTGCGACATGACCGGCTTGGATGACACTGGTCTTTCGAGCTTCGGTGGCTACGAGTCGTGTGATAGCATCATTTCGACTGGTAGCCAATTTGAGGTCTCGAAGGGGATGGAAAACATTCCTAGGGAGACGATCTCTGAAATTCTTACCCAGCTCCAGTACAAGAAGAATTCAGATAAAATCTGGAGTATTCTTGTAAGGGAGCTGGAGAGGGCCAGAGTTGTTACTTCCTCAGCTTCAACTCCTACAACAGGAGTCCAGGAAGAGGAGGAAGTACAACGATGTTGCTCGGTTAGAACGACTTCATAGGAAGGTGGAGGAGTTGCTTCAGGAGCATCGCTTGGCCGATTCTCCTCGTCAATAGACGTCGCACATTCATCGTTTGAGCTTTTCATCTCTTTGAATGTGCAAGATAGCTTCGATCAACACCGGGGGTTTAAGTGCAGATACAAGGTTACACAGCACTATCGAACATGTCAAAATGTTCGATATAGACATCGCGCTTCTACAGGAGACGAATTTTACACAAGACACATACACACAACTTGAGCGCTATGCTTATTTACACACTGGCTATGCAATGTTTGCCACACCTGCGCCTCGCCGAGGCTCAGGGGTGGCAATCATTGTATCCAACAAATTTACACTATCGTCTCCTGTCTATACAGATATCTTCCCAGGCTTCGCTTCTTCCTTGGATTTTGTCGTTCAAGACAAAAATATCAAGGTAGTGGAACGTGTACCTTCCTCATGACCAGGACATTACAAGACAAGTTCTTGATAGTGTTCAGTCGTGTCTGGTGAATTTTAGCGGCGAAACTGTCCTCGGAGGTGATTTCAACTGCACTCTGAATCCCTCAATGGATCGGCACTCTGGAGTTGAGTTCAACTCTGTTAATGCTACTCGATTGAGGAATTTTGTCGGTGTTTTCAGACTCGTGGATATCTATCGTTGGATGCATCCTACGACTAGATCATACACGAGGGTCTCGCGAAATATCCATGGAAGTCTCGCAGGCTCCAGAATTTATAGACTTTACGTCTCACCTGGAATACTAGAACATTTCCTTGGTGTCACTCATGAAGTGTGTTCCGTTAGCGATCATCTTCTTGTAGTGGCGACCAGCACTCTAGTTGAAAGACGAACTGCATACTGGATATTCAACAACTATTTGTTGAATTCCGAGCAGTTCATCAATGAGTTCATTGATTTCTGGCACGATTGGCAAGAGAGGAAAGCTGACTTTCCCTTTTCTTAGTCAATGGTGGGATGTTGGAAAGCTCCAGATTCGGTCTTTTGTCGAGACGAGTTTCAATCGAAGTGGCTATCAAGCTTCTAGCTTGTCGGCCGAGGTCTCTCGGGTGGCAGCTCTTCTCCCAACTCAGCCGGGGTTGATTCTTTATTTCAATGGAATAAAGGAACGCTTGGCGACACAGACTTACAAGCACAGCTTGGAGTTTGTGCTGCGCGGCCAATCGCGCTGGCTGAGAGAAGGCGATTCTCCAACTGAGTACTTCTTTCAGGCGACTAGACGTCGTACTGCTTCTTGTGAGGTCGAATCGATAATTGATGAATCTGGACAAGTCCTCAACGGACAACAGCTATCAGAATATATTCGAGACTACTACAGTAGTCTCTACTCTGAATCGACGTCGACAACATCCTCGACCACTCATGAATTTCTTGAGAATATTCCCACTTTCTCTGAAGACAGTAAGGAGCTCCTGGATACAGTAATCACATTGGAGGATATGATTGCTGCGACAAAGGATCTAAGGCGACACACTTCACCTGGTTATGACGGCTTGACTCCAGAATTCTTCATACGTTTCAGGGATTTATTAATTCCTGACCTTTTGGAAGTCTTCAATTCGGCGGTTGAGACACAGTCAGACTTTCCTTCTAGTTGGAGGAGATCTGTTATGCGCTTGATTCCAAAGAAGGGAGATTTGCAGAGGATGGGGAACTGGAGGCCAGTAACCCTATGCAATGTAGACTACAAAATCGTCTGCAAAGCATTAGGGGCGATACTCCGCTCAGTGATTGCTTCGGTAATACACCCGGAACAGTCCTATTGTGTACCTGGTCGTAGTATCTACGACAATATCGCGGTAGCCAAGCATTTGTTTGCCTACCATGAACAGACAGGTACACAAATGGCCATGATTTCACTTGACCAACAAAAGGCTTTTGATAGTGTCTCGCACGAGTATCTCTTGACTGCTCTCGAGGCATTTGGGTTTCCGCCCAGGTGGCTCGATATCGTCGGGAAACTGTATAGAGATTCAGCGATTTTGATTAAGCATCAAGGACAAGTTCTGGCTCCTATCTCGTTTCATCGAGGTATCAGACAGGGCTGTCCATTGTCAGGTATGCTTTATGATCTTTCGTTGGAGCCGCTACTGGTGAATCTTCGTCGAATGCTCGGACGGTATGCGGTTCATCTGCCGTTATACCAATGTGAGGCCTCTTATGTTGGCGTATGCGGATGATCTGTCTATTTTCGTGACAAGAGATGAAGCTTTTCCGGTCACTCGTGCTGTTTTCGAACAGTTCGAACGTATAGCGGGCGCTAAAATCAACCTTAGTAAGAGTCAAGGCTTGTGGTGTGGAAGATGGAGAGATCGTACAGATACTCCACTGAACATCCAATGGACTAATACTTGCCTGAAGTATTTAGGTGTGTATATCGGACGCGAGAGTAAATCAAATAATAGCCGCATCGCTCTTGAGAAACTCTCTAGAGCTGTAAACTCATGGCGTAGTCGACTGTTTCCACTATCCTTAATGGGTAGGTCAGTCGTGATAAACTATTTGATTACCTCGTCCATCGTTCATCTGCTAAAGTCTGAGACGTTTGATGAAGGCTTCGTAGGTCTTCTTCAAGCAAAAGCGATAGACGCCTTTTGGTGCGGAAGACGATGGGTTGCTGAAAGCACGCTCTGTCTGCCAGTCAAGATAGGTGGATTTAGGTCTCACTTAACTTGGTTGTGAAATCAAGGTGTCTCCAAGTGCGTGCATTCCAAAGAGTGTTTTGCCAGAGAGGACAGCTTGATTTCTCAACTGTGGGTGAATGTACTGGGAGGGATCGGCATAGGGGAGTATTACTACCTACTCTCTGTTCGACCACCTTATCCTCGTGACTGGCCACAGGATCTAATCTCAACGATTCAGACCTGGGGCAGAATCAGGCCAGCATTTCACCTTCAGTGGAATGCTCTAAGGTACACGCAATTCGCGTCGATTCCAATCAGGTTCAATCCTGAATTAATAGATTCAGTGTTCAGTAATGCTCGGGGTTTTGAAGCTGACACGCATACACTGACAGTTCTCGGAGATATTATTGATATCTCTGGAAACTGCCGAATAAACACTAACACTGCACAACTACACGACCTGGCTGCTTCTGCGCGGGAGAGATTTCGCCAACTTGGGACCAGTGACCCTGGCACTAAGTTGGAAGATGCTTTCGTTCTGAACAGACCACCACACACACCTTTCAGCACACTTACAACACGTGTGCTCCGTGACGTGCTTATGTCAATAAGACCTCCGGAGTATACAGGATACAACAGATGGCGAACACACCTCGGGGTGAATATGGGCGTGATGGGAGGGATAACTTGCAGAGTAGTCTACAGTTATCCTTCTAGTTACAAAGATGCTGATGTAGCATTCAAATTGCTGCATCACAGTCTTATGCATCCTAATCAGTTGTCACATATCGACCGCCGAGTTCAGAGGATTTGCACAGTTTGTGCTGGTGAGGGCACCCTGTTTCACAGGTTCTTCACTTGTCCGGCTTTGCAGGGTCTAATGGATCTCGTGCGCGGTATGTGTCAGTTGATCCACCCGATTTCGGCATTGCTAGGACATCGTTTCTATGGGGACCAAAGGTATGTAGTCGAGTGAATTGTCTGATTAGCTTTGTGTTGACACTGGCCAAATCTACAATTCACCTGTACTACATGAGAGTCGAAGATGGGAATCAGAACACTGACCCACAACACCACGCACACGCACTTAAGCGCCACTTCGTTGACAGGTTGAAGAGACGTTTACGTCTTGAATATCTGGCAACGAACGCAGACACATTCAACTGCACATGGCAACCACTATCGTCGGTGCAGGACGGAGCTCTTGTCTTTCACTGGTGATAGCAGGCCACAGCATTTGCAGCACTAGTCCACGGGGCTTCTCCCCGCTTAGGAATCGTTGCAAGTGCTGTGGGAAGGACAAGCACTCTGTTAGAGATGCTAAGCTGGAGGGATGATGAGGGCAGTTTGTAGAGGTCTATGATACTACAGGCTTCCCTCGCGGGACTCTATAACGGTATCGCGTAAATTTTTCGTTCGTTCGGTCATTTATTTTTAATTCGGTTTCGGTGTCGGTGCTAAATTTCAAAATTTTATGTTGAAAATTCGTTCGTTTAGGCAATTATTTTTATTAGTTTATTTTGGAAATTTGGAACTTCTGGGAGCTGCCACTTACCCAATTGTCAAAATTGGGACTTTTAAATTTTTTGTCTATCTTTTAGATCCTTTTCAAATTCTTGTAGCCGTTTTTTAGTCTCTTTTGAGAATTTTGTCTTGTTTGTTTTCCTTTTGTTTGTGTCTTTTTTCTTGTTCATTTGTTTTTCTAATTGTTTTAATTGTTTAATTGTCCCTATTGACCTTTTATAACTTTTAGATTAGCTAGCGACCTTTTGTTTACACTTTGTAGAGCCTTTTGCCACCTATTTTTAGGGAATTTTAAAAGAGCCAATGAGCCACTAAATAAAGAGCTTATACAAATAAAAAAAAAAAAATTATTATTATTCTAAAGAGTGCGGACGTGTCATTTTAGCTCTGACCAATAATAAAGAAAAAAACCGCGATTCTTACGGAAAAAGTGCAGGATAAATAGTGACATTTAATACGCAAGTTGTGTGTGTGAAGTGCATATAAAAAAAAAAAATTTGAAAGATAGATAAATATTTTAAGAATTTTAATTTGAAAAAGTCTGAAAGTGGATGACAGTTTATTATTTCGATTTAATTTAATTTAATTTTTTCGTTGCCATGGCAACGTCAAAATCGTGAAAAATTTCAGTGTGAAGAGTAAAATTTATATTTTGAAGTGAAAAAATTTGTAAATATATTAATAAGAAAATTTTCTATTGAAAAGATTAAAAACATTTACTGCCGCACTCAATATGAGTACGTGCAGCAGCAGCGATTCTGTGGGGCCTGATAATCCCCCCAAATCAAATGGAAGGAGGAAGAAGAGCACGAATGCTTCTTCTTTCTCCGAAACAAATCAAGGGCCCACCGAAAAGGCCATTAAGGGCCCTAATCAAGAGGCCACTACACAGGAAGTTCAGCTAACTTCCTTGGACAAGACTGAAATCAGGACAGCGAATGCTAACCCAGAAGTGCCTGGAACGTCAGCTGCTACAATGGTTGCTACCCTAGCAGCAACTGTAACACGAGGACAACTGCCGAAATTATCGGAAGTAATCGCAAAGGCTTCGGCTTCTGCGCCAAAGCCCAGCGGGATCATTATGAGGCCACCACTGTCTTCAGCGAAGCCAACTGGCCAGAGCAAGAAGCCAGTAGCACCAACAGGACCAGCAGTAGTACCACGATCCCCAGCAGTAGTTGGGGATCTCGTTTGCGCAGGTAAGTGGCAGTTCCAATAAGGCCTTCCACAATTGAAATTATAGGTAAAGGCATCACTCCTCGTCCAGCCCCACTGGACGCGGGTAAGCCTCGACCCAAGACCAGTGCGGGCCTCCAGGGCTTCTTCGACGGGAGATGGCAGGATGAGAGCTACGGTATGCAGCTCGAGCACATCAGAGGATGTCCTCAGAGCGCATACCTGAAGGCAATCTTCCGCGTCGTCCTCCTGTGAGCAGCTATTCTCCATGGGGATTATAGCTGGGGGAATGGTTGAGGTGTATACCACAACCCTCGGAAGCGCCACCAAGCTTATGCTTGAGGGCATCGAGGTGGAGGGGTAGACACCTTGTGCCGTTCCCACTCAGGGGAAAAGCCCACGAAGGTCGTGTTTTCGCGGGTCCCTATGCGAGCCCAACATGAAGGCCTCTCGAATTTCCTTGGGAGATTCGGGAAGGTTCATGGAAAGGTTCGCGCTATTCCCATTAAAAATTGGGGACGAGGGTCTCGGGCGGGGTATCTTCGGTACTAGCCGGGAGGGCGTCCATCACCTTGAATAAGGGGTGTACGCTTCCGTCAGGCTTTTACCTGAGCATATCCGGCTCGAGGTACTGGATAGACGTGGGCACCGAAGCGAAATGCCATGCTTGCCATTTGGTAGGGCATTTTATTGCTGACTGCCCCAGGAGAACCGGGAAGAAGGCTGAACCGAGGGTTCCCTCGAAGGAAGCCACTACTATAGTAGTGGATCTGGAGAAGGAGCCTTCGGCCGGCACTCAACCTGCTATTTTGGAGCAGCCAGTGGTTAAGGTGCCTGAAGTTGTCCTAGAGGCAAAAATAGTTATGGCTGTAAACGGCGCCACGTCGGCACGTGAAAACACGGCTACTTCCGACGAGGAGTCGAATAGCCAAGTAGTAAAAAAAAAGAGGACGAGGAGGAAGAAAGTTGACCGGGTGATGCTGCCTCCTCCAGAGCCAGCAAAGCCAGTCGCATCCAAGCGGCCCCACTCGGAGGAGGACGATAGTGGAGCTCGCGGTTCGAAGGTTGTAGTAAGGGACGCGGTGGTGTCTCACGAGCAGCTTTCGGACTGCGACATGACCGGCTTGGATGACACTGGTCTTTCGAGCTTCGGTGGCTACGAGTCGTGTGATAGCATCATTTCGACTGGTAGCCAATTTGAGGTCTCGAAGGGGATGGAAAACATTCCTAGGGAGACGATCTCTGAAATTCTTACCCAGCTCCAGTACAAGAAGAATTCAGATAAAATCTGGAGTATTCTTGTAAGGGAGCTGGGAGAGGCCAGAGTTGTTACTTCCTCAGCTTCAACTCCTACAACAGGAGTCCAGGAAGAGGAGGAAGTACAACGATGTTGCTCGGTTAGAACGACTTCATAGGAAGGTGGAGGAGTTGCTTCAGGAGCATCGCTTGGCCGATTCTCCTCGTCAATAGACGTCGCACATTCATCGTTTGAGCTTTTCATCTCTTTGAATGTGCAAGATAGCTTCGATCAACACCGGGGGTTTAAGTGCAGATACAAGGTTACACAGCACTATCGAACATGTCAAAATGTTCGATATAGACATCGCGCTTCTACAGGAGACGAATTTTACACAAGACACATACACACAACTTGAGCGCTATGCTTATTTACACACTGGCTATGCAATGTTTGCCACACCTGCGCCTCGCCGAGGCTCAGGGGTGGCAATCATTGTATCCAACAAATTTACACTATCGTCTCCTGTCTATACAGATATCTTCCCAGGCTTCGCTTCTTCCTTGGATTTTGTCGTTCAAGACAAAAATATCAAGGTAGTGAACGTGTACCTTCCTCATGACCAGGACATTACAAGACAAGTTCTTGATAGTGTTCAGTCGTGTCTGGTGAATTTTAGCGGCG
>CAWVNZ010001462.1:0-60000 GCA_963930735.1 Dioctria linearis
AATTAGCAAAAAACAAAAAAAAATTAGAAAAAAAATCTGAATTAGCAAAAAAATCTGAATTAGCAAAAAAAAAAAAAATCTGAATTAGCAAAAAAAAAAAAAATCTGAATTAGCAAAAAACAAAAAAAATTAGAAAAAAATCTGAATTAGCAAAAAACAAAAAAAAATTAGAAAAAAATCTGAATTAGCAAAAAAATCTGAATTAGCAAAAAAAAAAAAATTTGAATTAGCAAAAAAAAAAAAAAAAATCTGAATTAGCAAAAAAACAAAAAAAAAATTAGAAAAAAAATAGACAAAAAAATCTGAATTAGCAAAAAAAAAAAAAAAAAAAAAATTGAAAAAAAAATCTGAATTAGCAAAAAAAAAAAAATTAGAAAAAAAAATTAGCAAAAAAAATTAGAAAAAAAAATCTGAATTAGCAAAAAAAAAAAATCTGAATTAGCAAAAAACAAAAAAAAAATTAGAAAAAAATCTGAATTAGCAAAAAAATCTGAATTTGCAAAAAAAAAAAAAAAATTAGAAAAAAAAATAGAAAAAAAATCTGAATTAGCAAAAAAAAAAAATTAGAAAAGAAATCTGAATTAGCAAAAAAAAAAAAAATTAGCAAAAGACAAAAAATCTGAATTAGCAAAAAAAAAAAATAGAAAAAAAAATTAAAAAAAAAAAATTTGAATTAGCAAAAAAAAATTTGAATTAGCAAAAAAAAAATCTGAATTTGCAAAAAAAAAAAAAAAATTAGAAAAAAATCTGAATTAGCAAAAAAAAAACTGAATTAGCAAAAAAAAAAACAAAAAAAAAAAATTAGAAAAAAAAATCTGAATTAACAAAAAAATCTAAATTAGCGAAAAAAAAAATCGGAGTTAGCAAAAAAATCTGAATTAGCAAAAAAAAAACAAAAAAAACAAAAAAAAAATCTGAATTACCAAAAAAAAAAAAAATTAGAAAAAAAAAATCTGAATTAGCAAAAAATCTGAATGAAAAAAAAATTAGAAAAAAAAATTTGAATTAGCAAAAAAAGAAAAAAAAATTGGAAAAAAAAAATTAGAAAAAAAAAAATAAAAAAAAAATCTGAATTAAAAAAAAAAGCAAAAAAAAATCTGAAATAGCAAAAAAAAAAAAAAAAAAAAAAAATTAGAAAAAAAAATCTGAATTAGCAAAAAAAAAAATTAGAAAAAAAAAATTTGAATTAGCAAAAAAAAAAAAAAAATTAAAAAAAAAATCTGAATTAGCAAAAAAAAATAAAAAATTAGCAAAAAACAAATAGAAAAAAAATCTGAATTAGCAAAAAAAAAAAAATAAAAAAAATTGGAAAAAAAATTAGAAATTTTTTTTTTGAATTAGCAAAAAAAATTAGAAAAAAAATCTGAATTAGCAAAAAAAAAAATCTGAATTAGCAAGAAAAAAAAATAAAAAAAACATCTGAATTAGCAAAAAAAAAAAAACAATTTGAAAAAAAAATTTTGAATTAGCAAAAAAAAAACATTTGAATTAGCAAAAAAAAAAAAAATCTGAATTAGCAAAAAGAACAAAAAAAAAAATTAGAAAAATAATAGACAAAAAAATCTGAATTAGCAAAAAAAAAAAAAAATCTGAATTAGCAAAAAAAAAAAAAAAAAAAATTGAATTAGCAAAAAAAATCTGAATTAGCAAACAAAAAATCTGAATTAGCAAAAAAAAATTGGAAAAAAAATTAGAAAAAAAAATAGAAAAAAAATCTGAATTAGCAAAAAAAAAAATTTGAATTAGCAAAAAAAAAAAAAAAAAAATTTGAATTAGCAAAAAAAAAAAATCTGAATTAGCAAAAAGATCAAAAAAAAATTAGAAAAATAATAGACAAAAAAATCTGAATTAGCAAAAAAAAAAAATGAGAAAAAAAAAATCTGAATTAGCAAAAAAAAAAAAAAAAAAAAATCTGAATTAGCAAAAAAAAAAAAATCTGAATTAGCAAAAAAAAAATTGGAAAAAAAAAATTAGAAAAAAAGAATAGAAAAAAAAATCTGAATTAGCAAAAAAAAAGAAAAAAATTGAATTAGCAAAAAAAAAAAAAAAAATTGAATTAGCAAAAAAAAAAAAAAATCGGAATTAGCAAAAAAACAAAAAAAAATTAGAAAAAAAATAGACAAAAAACTCTGAATTAGCAAAAAAAATGGAAAAAAAAAGAAATTAGCAAAAATATAAAAATTAGCAAAAAAAAAAAATTAGCAAAAAAAAAACAAAAAAAAATTAGAAAAAAAATCTGAATAGCAAAAAAAAAAAAAAAAATTTGAATTAGCAAAAAAAAAATCTGAATTAGCAAAAAAAAAATTAGAAAAAAAAAATTTGAATTAGCAAAAAAAAAAAATCTGAATTAGAAAAAAAAAAAAAAATTAGAAAAAAATATAGGAAAAAAAATCTGAATTAGCAAAAAAAAATCTGAATTAGCAAAAAAAAAAAAAATTAGAAAAAAAAATTAGCAAAAAAAATTGGAAAAAAAAATTAGAAAAAAAATCTGAATTAGCAAAAAAAAAAATCTGAATTAGCAAAAAACAAAAAAAAATTAGAAAAAAAATCTGAATTAGCAAAAAAATTAGAAAAAAAAATCTGAATTAGCAAAAAAAAAATTGGAAAAAAAAATTAGAAAAAAAATCTGAATTAGCAAAAAAAAAAAAATTAGAAAAAAAATAGAAAAAAAATCTGAATTAGCAAAAAACAAAAAAAAAATTAGCAAAAAAAAACAAAAAAAATTAGAAAAAAACAAAAAAAATTAGAAAAAAAAATATGAATTAGCAAAAAAAAAAATCTGAATTAACAAAAAAAAAAAAAATCTAAATTAGCAAAAAAAAAAAAAAAAAAAAATAGAAAAAAAATATCGGAATTAGCAAAAAAATCTGAATTAGCAAAAAAAAAAAACAAAAAAAACAAAAAAAAATCTGAATAAGCAAAAAAAAAAATTAGAAAAAAAAAATCTGAATTAGCAAAATATCTGAATGAAAAAAAAAATTAGAAAAAAAATAGACAAAAAACTCTGAATTAGCAAAAAAAATGGAAAAAAAAAGAAATTAGCAAAAATATAAAAATTAGCAAAAAAAAAAAATTAGCAAAAAAAAAACAAAAAAAAATTAGAAAAAAAATCTGAATAGCAAAAAAAAAAAAAAAAATTTGAATTAGCAAAAAAAAAATCTGAATTAGCAAAAAAAAAATTTGAATTAGCAAAAAAAAAAAATCTGAATTAGAAAAAAAAAAAAAAATTAGAAAAAAATATAGGAAAAAAAATCTGAATTAGCAAAAAAAAATCTGAATTAGCAAAAAAAAAAAAAATTAGAAAAAAAAATTAGCAAAAAAAATTGGAAAAAAAAATTAGAAAAAAAATCTGAATTAGCAAAAAAAAAAATCTGAATTAGCAAAAAACAAAAAAAAATTAGAAAAAAAATCTGAATTAGCAAAAAAATTAGAAAAAAAAATCTGAATTAGCAAAAAAAAAATTGGAAAAAAAAATTAGAAAAAAAAATCTGAATTAGCAAAAAAAAAAAAATTAGAAAAAAAATAGAAAAAAAATCTGAATTAGCAAAAAACAAAAAAAAAATTAGCAAAAAAAAACAAAAAAAATTAGAAAAAAACAAAAAAAATTAGAAAAAAAAATATGAATTAGCAAAAAAAAAAATCTGAATTAACAAAAAAAAAAAAAATCTAAATTAGCAAAAAAAAAAAAAAAAAAAAATAGAAAAAAAATATCGGAATTAGCAAAAAAATCTGAATTAGCAAAAAAAAAAACAAAAAAAACAAAAAAAAATCTGAATAAGCAAAAAAAAAAATTAGAAAAAAAAAATCTGAATTAGCAAAATATCTGAATGAAAAAAAAAATTAGAAAAAAAATAGACAAAAAACTCTGAATTAGCAAAAAAAATGGAAAAAAAAAGAAATTAGCAAAAATATAAAAATTAGCAAAAAAAAAAAATTAGCAAAAAAAAAACAAAAAAAAATTAGAAAAAAAATCTGAATAGCAAAAAAAAAAAAAAAAATTTGAATTAGCAAAAAAAAAATCTGAATTAGCAAAAAAAAAATTAGAAAAAAAAAGTTTGAATTAGCAAAAAAAAAAAATCTGAATTAGAAAAAAAAAAAAAAATTAGAAAAAAATATAGGAAAAAAAATCTGAATTAGCAAAAAAAAATCTGAATTAGCAAAAAAAAAAAAAATTAGAAAAAAAAATTAGCAAAAAAAATTGGAAAAAAAAATTAGAAAAAAAATCTGAATTAGCAAAAAAAAAAATCTGAATTAGCAAAAAACAAAAAAAAATTAGAAAAAAAATCTGAATTAGCAAAAAAATTAGAAAAAAAAATCTGAATTAGCAAAAAAAAAATTGGAAAAAAAAATTAGAAAAAAAAATCTGAATTAGCAAAAAAAAAAAAATTAGAAAAAAAATAGAAAAAAAATCTGAATTAGCAAAAAACAAAAAAAAAATTAGCAAAAAAAAACAAAAAAAATTAGAAAAAAACAAAAAAAATTAGAAAAAAAAATATGAATTAGCAAAAAAAAAAATCTGAATTAACAAAAAAAAAAAAAATCTAAATTAGCAAAAAAAAAAAAAAAAAAAAATAGAAAAAAAATATCGGAATTAGCAAAAAAATCTGAATTAGCAAAAAAAAAAACAAAAAAAACAAAAAAAAATCTGAATAAGCAAAAAAAAAAATTAGAAAAAAAAAATCTGAATTAGCAAAATATCTGAATGAAAAAAAAAATTAGAAAAAAAAAATTTGAATTAGCAAAAAAAGAAAAAAAAATTGGAAAAAAAATTAGCAAAAAAAAAAAATTAGAAAAAAAAAAATCTGATTTAAAAAAAAAAAAAATCTGAATTAGCAAAAAAAAAAAATTAGCAAAAAAAAAATCTGAATTAGCAAAAAAAAAAAAAAAAATTGGAAAAAAAAAAATTAGAAAAAAAAAATTTGAATTAGCAAAAAAAAAAAAAAAAAAAATTAAAAAAAAATCTGAATTAGCAAAAAAAAAAAAAAAAAATTTGAATTAGCAAAATAAAATTTGAAAAAAAAATCTGAATTAGCAAAAAAAAAAAAAAAAATCTGAATTAGCAAAAAAATAATTGGAAAAAAAATTAGAAAAAAAAATAGAAAAAAAATCTGAAATAGCAAAAAAAAAAAAAAATTTGAATTAGCAAAAAAAAAAAAAAAATTGAATTAGCAAAAAAAAAAAAAAAATCTGAATTAGCAAAACAACAAAAAAAAAAAATTAGAAAAAAAAATAGACAAAAAAATCTGAATTAGCAAAAAAAAAAAAAAAAATAAAAAAAAAACAAAAAATAAATTAGCAAAAAAAAATCTGAATTAGCAAAAAAAAAAAAAAAAAAAAAAATTGGAAAAAAAGAAATTAGCAAAAAAAAAATCTGAATTAGGAAAAAAAAAATAAAAGTTAGCAAAAAAAAAATTAGCAAAAAAAAAACAAAAAAAAATAGAAAAAAAATCTGAATTAGCAAAAAAAAAAAAATTAAAAAAAAAAAATTAGCAAAAAAAATTGTAAAAAAAAATTAGAAAAAAAATTTGAATTAGCAAAAAAAAAAATCTGAATTAGCAAAAAACAAAAAAAAATTAGAAAAAAAATCTGAATTAGCAAAAAAATCTGAATTAGCAAAAAAAAAAAAAAAAAAAAATCTGAATTAGCAAAAAAAAAAAATCTGAATTAGCAAAAAACAAAAAAAAATAGAAAAAAATCTGAATTAGCAAAAAACAAAAAAAAATTAGAAAAAAATCTGAATTAGCAAAAAAATCTGAATTAGCAAAAAAAAAAAAAATTTGAATTAGCAAAAAAAAAAAAAAAAATCTGAATTGGCAAAAAAACAAAAAAAAAATTAGAAAAAAAATAGACAAAAAAATCTGAATTAGCAAAAAAAAAAAAAAAAAAAAAAATTGAAAAAAAAATCTGAATTAGCAAAAAAAAAAAAATTAGAAAAAAAAATTAGCAAAAAAAATTAGAAAAAAAAATCTGAATTAGCAAAAAAAAAAAATCTGAATTAGCAAAAAACAAAAAAAAAATTAGAAAAAAATCTGAATTAGCAAAAAAATCTGAATTTGCAAAAAAAAAAAAAAAAAAATTAGAAAAAAAAAATAGAAAAAAAATCTGAATTAGCAAAAAAAAAAAATTAGAAAAGAAATCTGAATTAGCAAAAAAAAAAAAAAATTAGCAAAAGACAAAAAATCTGAATTAGCAAAAAAAAAAAAATAGAAAAAAAAATTAAAAAAAAAAAAAAAAAATTTGAATTAGCAAAAAAAAATCTGAATTTGCAAAAAAAAAAAAAAATTAGAAAAAAAATTAGAAAAAAAAATCTGAATTAGCAAAAAAAAACTGAATTGCAAAAAAAAAAAAAAAATTTGAATTAGCAAAAAAAAAATCTGAATTAGCAAAAAAAAAATTAGAAAAAAAAAATTTGAATTAGCAAAAAAAAAAAATCTGAATTAGAAAAAAAAAAAAAAAATTAGAAAAAAATATAGGAAAAAAAATCTGAATTAGCAAAAAAAAATCTGAATTAGCAAAAAAAAAAAAAGTTAGCAAAAAAAAAATAATTAGCAAAAAAAAACAAAAAAAATTAGAAAAAAAAATCTGAATTAGCAAAAAAAAAAAAAATTAGAAAAAAAAATTAGCAAAAAAAATTGGAAAAAAAAATTAGAAAAAAAATCTGAATTAGCAAAAAAAAAAATCTCAATTAGCAAAAAACAAAAAAAAATTAGAAAAAAAATCTGAATTAGCAAAAAAATTAGAAAAAAAAATCTGAATTAGCAAAAAAAAAATTGGAAAAAAAAATTAGAAAAAAAAATCTGAATTAGCAAAAAAAAAAAAATTAGAAAAAAAATAGAAAAAAAATCTGAATTAGCAAAAAACAAAAAAAAAATTAGCAAAAAAAAACAAAAAAAATTAGAAAAAAACAAAAAAAATTAGAAAAAAAAATATGAATTAGCAAAAAAAAAAATCTGAATTAACAAAAAAAAAAAAAAATCTAAATTAGCAAAAAAAAAAAAAAAAAAATAGAAAAAAAATATCGGAATTAGCAAAAAAATCTGAATTAGCAAAAAAAAAAACAAAAAAAACAAAAAAAAATCTGAATAAGCAAAAAAAAAAATTAGAAAAAAAAAATCTGAATTAGCAAAATATCTGAATGAAAAAAAAAATTAGAAAAAAAAAATTTGAATTAGCAAAAAAAGAAAAAAAAATTGGAAAAAAAATTAGCAAAAAAAAAAAATTAGAAAAAAAAAAATCTGATTTAAAAAAAAAAAAAATCTGAATTAGCAAAAAAAAAAAATTAGCAAAAAAAAAATCTGAATTAGCAAAAAAAAAAAAAAAAAAAATTGGAAAAAAAAAAATTTGAAAAAAAAAATTTGAATTAGCAAAAATTAAAAAAAAAATCTGAATTAGCAAAAAAAAAAAAAAAAAATTTGAATTAGCAAAATAAAATTAGAAAAAAAAATCTGAATTAGCAAAAAAAAAAAAAAATCTGAATTAGCAAAAAAATAATTGGAAAAAAAATTAGAAAAAAAAATAGAAAAAAAATCTGAATTAGCAAAAAAAAAAAAAAATTTGAATTAGCAAAAAAAAAAAAAAAAATTGAATTAGCAAAAAAAAAAAAAAAAATCTGAATTAGCAAAAAAACAAAAAAAAAAATTAGAAAAAAAAATAGACAAAAAAATCTGAATTAGCAAAAAAAAAAAAAAAAAAAAAATTGAAAAAAAAATCTGAATTAGCAAAAAAAAAAAAATTAGAAAAAAAAATTAGCAAAAAAAATTAGAAAAAAAAATCTGAATTAGCAAAAAAAAAAAATCTGAATTAGCAAAAAACAAAAAAAAAATTAGAAAAAAATCTGAATTAGCAAAAAAATCTGAATTTGCAAAAAAAAAAAAAAAATTAGAAAAAAAAATAGAAAAAAAATCTGAATTAGCAAAAAAAAAAAATTAGAAAAGAAATCTGAATTAGCAAAAAAAAAAAAAATTAGCAAAAGACAAAAAATCTGAATTAGCAAAAAAAAAAAATAGAAAAAAAAATTAAAAAAAAAAAATTTGAATTAGCAAAAAAAAATTTGAATTAGCAAAAAAAAAATCTGAATTTGCAAAAAAAAAAAAAAAATTAGAAAAAAATCTGAATTAGCAAAAAAAAAACTGAATTAGCAAAAAAAAAAACAAAAAAAAAAAATTAGAAAAAAAAATCTGAATTAACAAAAAAATCTAAATTAGCGAAAAAAAAAATCGGAGTTAGCAAAAAAATCTGAATTAGCAAAAAAAAAACAAAAAAAACAAAAAAAAAATCTGAATTACCAAAAAAAAAAAAAATTAGAAAAAAAAAATCTGAATTAGCAAAAAATCTGAATGAAAAAAAAATTAGAAAAAAAAATTTGAATTAGCAAAAAAAGAAAAAAAAATTGGAAAAAAAAAATTAGAAAAAAAAAAATAAAAAAAAAATCTGAATTAAAAAAAAAAGCAAAAAAAAATCTGAAATAGCAAAAAAAAAAAAAAAAAAAAAAAATTAGAAAAAAAAATCTGAATTAGCAAAAAAAAAAATTAGAAAAAAAAAATTTGAATTAGCAAAAAAAAAAAAAAAATTAAAAAAAAAATCTGAATTAGCAAAAAAAAATAAAAAATTAGCAAAAAACAAATAGAAAAAAAATCTGAATTAGCAAAAAAAAAAAAATAAAAAAAATTGGAAAAAAAATTAGAAATTTTTTTTTTGAATTAGCAAAAAAAATTAGAAAAAAAATCTGAATTAGCAAAAAAAAAAATCTGAATTAGCAAGAAAAAAAAATAAAAAAAACATCTGAATTAGCAAAAAAAAAAAAACAATTTGAAAAAAAAATTTTGAATTAGCAAAAAAAAAACATTTGAATTAGCAAAAAAAAAAAAAATCTGAATTAGCAAAAAGAACAAAAAAAAAAATTAGAAAAATAATAGACAAAAAAATCTGAATTAGCAAAAAAAAAAAAAAATCTGAATTAGCAAAAAAAAAAAAAAAAAAAATTGAATTAGCAAAAAAAATCTGAATTAGCAAACAAAAAATCTGAATTAGCAAAAAAAAATTGGAAAAAAAATTAGAAAAAAAAATAGAAAAAAAATCTGAATTAGCAAAAAAAAAAATTTGAATTAGCAAAAAAAAAAAAAAAAAAATTTGAATTAGCAAAAAAAAAAAATCTGAATTAGCAAAAAGATCAAAAAAAAATTAGAAAAATAATAGACAAAAAAATCTGAATTAGCAAAAAAAAAAAATGAGAAAAAAAAAATCTGAATTAGCAAAAAAAAAAAAAAAAAAAAATCTGAATTAGCAAAAAAAAAAAAATCTGAATTAGCAAAAAAAAAATTGGAAAAAAAAAATTAGAAAAAAAGAATAGAAAAAAAAATCTGAATTAGCAAAAAAAAAGAAAAAAATTGAATTAGCAAAAAAAAAAAAAAAAATTGAATTAGCAAAAAAAAAAAAAAATCGGAATTAGCAAAAAAACAAAAAAAAATTAGAAAAAAAATAGACAAAAAACTCTGAATTAGCAAAAAAAATGGAAAAAAAAAGAAATTAGCAAAAATATAAAAATTAGCAAAAAAAAAAAATTAGCAAAAAAAAAACAAAAAAAAATTAGAAAAAAAATCTGAATAGCAAAAAAAAAAAAAAAAATTTGAATTAGCAAAAAAAAAATCTGAATTAGCAAAAAAAAAATTAGAAAAAAAAAATTTGAATTAGCAAAAAAAAAAAATCTGAATTAGAAAAAAAAAAAAAAATTAGAAAAAAATATAGGAAAAAAAATCTGAATTAGCAAAAAAAAATCTGAATTAGCAAAAAAAAAAAAAATTAGAAAAAAAAATTAGCAAAAAAAATTGGAAAAAAAAATTAGAAAAAAAATCTGAATTAGCAAAAAAAAAAATCTGAATTAGCAAAAAACAAAAAAAAATTAGAAAAAAAATCTGAATTAGCAAAAAAATTAGAAAAAAAAATCTGAATTAGCAAAAAAAAAATTGGAAAAAAAAATTAGAAAAAAAATCTGAATTAGCAAAAAAAAAAAAATTAGAAAAAAAATAGAAAAAAAATCTGAATTAGCAAAAAACAAAAAAAAAATTAGCAAAAAAAAACAAAAAAAATTAGAAAAAAACAAAAAAAATTAGAAAAAAAAATATGAATTAGCAAAAAAAAAAATCTGAATTAACAAAAAAAAAAAAAATCTAAATTAGCAAAAAAAAAAAAAAAAAAAAATAGAAAAAAAATATCGGAATTAGCAAAAAAATCTGAATTAGCAAAAAAAAAAAACAAAAAAAACAAAAAAAAATCTGAATAAGCAAAAAAAAAAATTAGAAAAAAAAAATCTGAATTAGCAAAATATCTGAATGAAAAAAAAAATTAGAAAAAAAATAGACAAAAAACTCTGAATTAGCAAAAAAAATGGAAAAAAAAAGAAATTAGCAAAAATATAAAAATTAGCAAAAAAAAAAAATTAGCAAAAAAAAAACAAAAAAAAATTAGAAAAAAAATCTGAATAGCAAAAAAAAAAAAAAAAATTTGAATTAGCAAAAAAAAAATCTGAATTAGCAAAAAAAAAATTTGAATTAGCAAAAAAAAAAAATCTGAATTAGAAAAAAAAAAAAAAATTAGAAAAAAATATAGGAAAAAAAATCTGAATTAGCAAAAAAAAATCTGAATTAGCAAAAAAAAAAAAAATTAGAAAAAAAAATTAGCAAAAAAAATTGGAAAAAAAAATTAGAAAAAAAATCTGAATTAGCAAAAAAAAAAATCTGAATTAGCAAAAAACAAAAAAAAATTAGAAAAAAAATCTGAATTAGCAAAAAAATTAGAAAAAAAAATCTGAATTAGCAAAAAAAAAATTGGAAAAAAAAATTAGAAAAAAAAATCTGAATTAGCAAAAAAAAAAAAATTAGAAAAAAAATAGAAAAAAAATCTGAATTAGCAAAAAACAAAAAAAAAATTAGCAAAAAAAAACAAAAAAAATTAGAAAAAAACAAAAAAAATTAGAAAAAAAAATATGAATTAGCAAAAAAAAAAATCTGAATTAACAAAAAAAAAAAAAATCTAAATTAGCAAAAAAAAAAAAAAAAAAAAATAGAAAAAAAATATCGGAATTAGCAAAAAAATCTGAATTAGCAAAAAAAAAAACAAAAAAAACAAAAAAAAATCTGAATAAGCAAAAAAAAAAATTAGAAAAAAAAAATCTGAATTAGCAAAATATCTGAATGAAAAAAAAAATTAGAAAAAAAATAGACAAAAAACTCTGAATTAGCAAAAAAAATGGAAAAAAAAAGAAATTAGCAAAAATATAAAAATTAGCAAAAAAAAAAAATTAGCAAAAAAAAAACAAAAAAAAATTAGAAAAAAAATCTGAATAGCAAAAAAAAAAAAAAAAATTTGAATTAGCAAAAAAAAAATCTGAATTAGCAAAAAAAAAATTAGAAAAAAAAAGTTTGAATTAGCAAAAAAAAAAAATCTGAATTAGAAAAAAAAAAAAAAATTAGAAAAAAATATAGGAAAAAAAATCTGAATTAGCAAAAAAAAATCTGAATTAGCAAAAAAAAAAAAAATTAGAAAAAAAAATTAGCAAAAAAAATTGGAAAAAAAAATTAGAAAAAAAATCTGAATTAGCAAAAAAAAAAATCTGAATTAGCAAAAAACAAAAAAAAATTAGAAAAAAAATCTGAATTAGCAAAAAAATTAGAAAAAAAAATCTGAATTAGCAAAAAAAAAATTGGAAAAAAAAATTAGAAAAAAAAATCTGAATTAGCAAAAAAAAAAAAATTAGAAAAAAAATAGAAAAAAAATCTGAATTAGCAAAAAACAAAAAAAAAATTAGCAAAAAAAAACAAAAAAAATTAGAAAAAAACAAAAAAAATTAGAAAAAAAAATATGAATTAGCAAAAAAAAAAATCTGAATTAACAAAAAAAAAAAAAATCTAAATTAGCAAAAAAAAAAAAAAAAAAAAATAGAAAAAAAATATCGGAATTAGCAAAAAAATCTGAATTAGCAAAAAAAAAAACAAAAAAAACAAAAAAAAATCTGAATAAGCAAAAAAAAAAATTAGAAAAAAAAAATCTGAATTAGCAAAATATCTGAATGAAAAAAAAAATTAGAAAAAAAAAATTTGAATTAGCAAAAAAAGAAAAAAAAATTGGAAAAAAAATTAGCAAAAAAAAAAAATTAGAAAAAAAAAAATCTGATTTAAAAAAAAAAAAAATCTGAATTAGCAAAAAAAAAAAATTAGCAAAAAAAAAATCTGAATTAGCAAAAAAAAAAAAAAAAATTGGAAAAAAAAAAATTAGAAAAAAAAAATTTGAATTAGCAAAAAAAAAAAAAAAAAAAATTAAAAAAAAAATCTGAATTAGCAAAAAAAAAAAAAAAAAATTTGAATTAGCAAAATAAAATTTGAAAAAAAAATCTGAATTAGCAAAAAAAAAAAAAAAAATCTGAATTAGCAAAAAAATAATTGGAAAAAAAATTAGAAAAAAAAATAGAAAAAAAATCTGAAATAGCAAAAAAAAAAAAAAATTTGAATTAGCAAAAAAAAAAAAAAAATTGAATTAGCAAAAAAAAAAAAAAAATCTGAATTAGCAAAACAACAAAAAAAAAAAATTAGAAAAAAAAATAGACAAAAAAATCTGAATTAGCAAAAAAAAAAAAAAAAATAAAAAAAAAACAAAAAATAAATTAGCAAAAAAAAATCTGAATTAGCAAAAAAAAAAAAAAAAAAAAAAAATTGGAAAAAAAGAAATTAGCAAAAAAAAAATCTGAATTAGGAAAAAAAAAATAAAAGTTAGCAAAAAAAAAATTAGCAAAAAAAAAACAAAAAAAAATAGAAAAAAAATCTGAATTAGCAAAAAAAAAAAAATTAAAAAAAAAAAATTAGCAAAAAAAATTGTAAAAAAAAATTAGAAAAAAAATTTGAATTAGCAAAAAAAAAAATCTGAATTAGCAAAAAACAAAAAAAAATTAGAAAAAAAATCTGAATTAGCAAAAAAATCTGAATTAGCAAAAAAAAAAAAAAAAAAAAATCTGAATTAGCAAAAAAAAAAAATCTGAATTAGCAAAAAACAAAAAAAAATAGAAAAAAATCTGAATTAGCAAAAAACAAAAAAAAATTAGAAAAAAATCTGAATTAGCAAAAAAATCTGAATTAGCAAAAAAAAAAAAAATTTGAATTAGCAAAAAAAAAAAAAAAAATCTGAATTGGCAAAAAAACAAAAAAAAAATTAGAAAAAAAATAGACAAAAAAATCTGAATTAGCAAAAAAAAAAAAAAAAAAAAAAATTGAAAAAAAATCTGAATTAGCAAAAAAAAAAAAATTAGAAAAAAAAATTAGCAAAAAAAATTAGAAAAAAAAATCTGAATTAGCAAAAAAAAAAAATCTGAATTAGCAAAAAACAAAAAAAAAATTAGAAAAAAATCTGAATTAGCAAAAAAATCTGAATTTGCAAAAAAAAAAAAAAAAAAATTAGAAAAAAAAAATAGAAAAAAAATCTGAATTAGCAAAAAAAAAAAATTAGAAAAGAAATCTGAATTAGCAAAAAAAAAAAAAAATTAGCAAAAGACAAAAAATCTGAATTAGCAAAAAAAAAAAAATAGAAAAAAAAATTAAAAAAAAAAAAAAAAAATTTGAATTAGCAAAAAAAAATCTGAATTTGCAAAAAAAAAAAAAAATTAGAAAAAAAATTAGAAAAAAAAATCTGAATTAGCAAAAAACAAAAAAAAATTAGAAAAAAATCTGAATTAGCAAAAAAAAACTGAATTGCAAAAAAAAAAAAAAAATTTGAATTAGCAAAAAAAAAATCTGAATTAGCAAAAAAAAAATTAGAAAAAAAAAATTTGAATTAGCAAAAAAAAAAAATCTGAATTAGAAAAAAAAAAAAAAAATTAGAAAAAAATATAGGAAAAAAAATCTGAATTAGCAAAAAAAAATCTGAATTAGCAAAAAAAAAAAAAGTTAGCAAAAAAAAAATAATTAGCAAAAAAAAACAAAAAAAATTAGAAAAAAAAATCTGAATTAGCAAAAAAAAAAAAAATTAGAAAAAAAAATTAGCAAAAAAAATTGGAAAAAAAAATTAGAAAAAAAATCTGAATTAGCAAAAAAAAAAATCTCAATTAGCAAAAAACAAAAAAAAATTAGAAAAAAAATCTGAATTAGCAAAAAAATTATAAAAAAAAATCTGAATTAGCAAAAAAAAAATTGGAAAAAAAAATTAGAAAAAAAAATCTGAATTAGCAAAAAAAAAAAAATTAGAAAAAAAATAGAAAAAAAATCTGAATTAGCAAAAAACAAAAAAAAAATTAGCAAAAAAAAACAAAAAAAATTAGAAAAAAACAAAAAAAATTAGAAAAAAAAATATGAATTAGCAAAAAAAAAAATCTGAATTAACAAAAAAAAAAAAAAATCTAAATTAGCAAAAAAAAAAAAAAAAAAATAGAAAAAAAATATCGGAATTAGCAAAAAAATCTGAATTAGCAAAAAAAAAAACAAAAAAAACAAAAAAAAATCTGAATAAGCAAAAAAAAAAATTAGAAAAAAAAAATCTGAATTAGCAAAATATCTGAATGAAAAAAAAAATTAGAAAAAAAAAATTTGAATTAGCAAAAAAAGAAAAAAAAATTGGAAAAAAAATTAGCAAAAAAAAAAAATTAGAAAAAAAAAAATCTGATTTAAAAAAAAAAAAAATCTGAATTAGCAAAAAAAAAAAATTAGCAAAAAAAAAATCTGAATTAGCAAAAAAAAAAAAAAAAAAAATTGGAAAAAAAAAAATTTGAAAAAAAAAATTTGAATTAGCAAAAAAAAAAAAAAAAAAATTAAAAAAAAAATCTGAATTAGCAAAAAAAAAAAAAAAAAATTTGAATTAGCAAAATAAAATTAGAAAAAAAAATCTGAATTAGCAAAAAAAAAAAAAAAATCTGAATTAGCAAAAAAATAATTGGAAAAAAAATTAGAAAAAAAAATAGAAAAAAAATCTGAATTAGCAAAAAAAAAAAAAAATTTGAATTAGCAAAAAAAAAAAAAAAAATTGAATTAGCAAAAAAAAAAAAAAAAATCTGAATTAGCAAAAAAACAAAAAAAAAAATTAGAAAAAAAAATAGACAAAAAAATCTGAATTAGCAAAAAAAAAAAAAATAAAAATAAAAAAAAAACAAAAAATAAATTAGCAAAAAAAAATTGGAAAAAAAGAAATTAGCAAAAAAAAAATCTGAATTAGGAAAAAAAAAATAAAAGTTAGCAAAAAAAAAATTAGCAAAAAAAAAAAAAAAAAAAATAGAAAAAAAATCTGAATTAGCAAAAAAAAAAAATTAAAAAAAAAAAATTAGCAAAAAAAATTGTAAAAAAAAATTAGAAAAAAAATTTGAATTAGCAAAAAAAAAAATCTGAATTAGCAAAAAACAAAAAAAAATTAGAAAAAAAATCTGAATTAGCAAAAAAATCTGAATTAGCAAAAAAAAAAAAAATCTGAATTAGCAAAAAAATAAAAAATCTGAATTAGCAAAAAACAAAAAAAATTAGAAAAAAATCTGAATTAGCAAAAAACAAAAAAAAATTAGAAAAAAATCTGAATTAGCAAAAAAATCTGAATTAGCAAAAAAAAAAAAATTTGAATTAGCAAAAAAAAAAAAAAAAATCTGAATTAGCAAAAAAACAAAAAAAAAATTAGAAAAAAAATAGACAAAAAAATCTGAATTAGCAAAAAAAAAAAAAAAAAAAAAATTGAAAAAAAAATCTGAATTAGCAAAAAAAAAAAAATTAGAAAAAAAAATTAGCAAAAAAAATTAGAAAAAAAAATCTGAATTAGCAAAAAAAAAAAATCTGAATTAGCAAAAAACAAAAAAAAAATTAGAAAAAAATCTGAATTAGCAAAAAAATCTGAATTTGCAAAAAAAAAAAAAAAATTAGAAAAAAAAATAGAAAAAAAATCTGAATTAGCAAAAAAAAAAAATTAGAAAAGAAATCTGAATTAGCAAAAAAAAAAAAAATTAGCAAAAGACAAAAAATCTGAATTAGCAAAAAAAAAAAATAGAAAAAAAAATTAAAAAAAAAAAATTTGAATTAGCAAAAAAAAATTTGAATTAGCAAAAAAAAAATCTGAATTTGCAAAAAAAAAAAAAAAATTAGAAAAAAATCTGAATTAGCAAAAAAAAAACTGAATTAGCAAAAAAAAAAACAAAAAAAAAAAATTAGAAAAAAAAATCTGAATTAACAAAAAAATCTAAATTAGCGAAAAAAAAAATCGGAGTTAGCAAAAAAATCTGAATTAGCAAAAAAAAAACAAAAAAAACAAAAAAAAAATCTGAATTACCAAAAAAAAAAAAAATTAGAAAAAAAAAATCTGAATTAGCAAAAAATCTGAATGAAAAAAAAATTAGAAAAAAAAATTTGAATTAGCAAAAAAAGAAAAAAAAATTGGAAAAAAAAAATTAGAAAAAAAAAATTAGAAAAAAAAATCTGAATTAAAAAAAAAAGCAAAAAAAAATCTGAAATAGCAAAAAAAAAAAAAAAATTAAAAAAAAAATCTGAATTAGCAAAAAAAAATAAAAAATTAGCAAAAAACAAATAGAAAAAAAATCTGAATTAGCAAAAAAAAAAAAATAAAAAAAATTGGAAAAAAAATTAGAAATTTTTTTTTTGAATTAGCAAAAAAAATTAGAAAAAAAATCTGAATTAGCAAAAAAAAAAATCTGAATTAGCAAGAAAAAAAAATAAAAAAAACATCTGAATTAGCAAAAAAAAAAAAACAATTTGAAAAAAAAATTTTGAATTAGCAAAAAAAAAACATTTGAATTAGCAAAAAAAAAAAAAAATCGGAATTAGCAAAAAAACAAAAAAAAATTAGAAAAAAAATAGACAAAAAACTCTGAATTAGCAAAAAAAATGGAAAAAAAAATTGAATTAGCAAAAAAAATCTGAATTAGCAAACAAAAAATCTGAATTAGCAAAAAAAAATTGGAAAAAAAATTAGAAAAAAAAATAGAAAAAAAATCTGAATTAGCAAAAAAAAAAATTTGAATTAGCAAAAAAAAAAAAAAAAAAATTTGAATTAGCAAAAAAAAAAAATCTGAATTAGCAAAAAGATCAAAAAAAATTTGAATTAGCAAAAAAAAAAAAAAAAAAATTTGAATTAGCAAAAAAAAAAAATCTGAATTAGCAAAAAGATCAAAAAAAAATTAGAAAAATAATAGACAAAAAAATCTGAATTAGCAAAAAAAAAAAATGAGAAAAAAAAAATCTGAATTAGCAAAAAAAAAAAAAAAAAAAAATCTGAATTAGCAAAAAAAATCTGAATTAGCAAACAAAAAATCTGAATTAGCAAAAAAAAATTGGAAAAAAAATTAGAAAAAAAAATAGAAAAAAAATCTGAATTAGCAAAAAAAAAAATTTGAATTAGCAAAAAAAAAAAAAAAAAAATTTGAATTAGCAAAAAAAAAAAATCTGAATTAGCAAAAAGATCAAAAAAAAATTAGAAAAATAATAGACAAAAAAATCTGAATTAGCAAAAAAAAAAAAAAATCTGAATTAGCAAAAAAAAAAAAAAAAAAAATTGAATTAGCAAAAAAAATCTGAATTAGCAAACAAAAAATCTGAATTAGCAAAAAAAAATTGGAAAAAAAATTAGAAAAAAAAATAGAAAAAAAATCTGAATTAGCAAAAAAAAAAATTTGAATTAGCAAAAAAAAAAAAAAAAAAATTTGAATTAGCAAAAAAAAAAAATCTGAATTAGCAAAAAGATCAAAAAAAAATTAGAAAAATAATAGACAAAAAAATCTGAATTAGCAAAAAAAAAAAATGAGAAAAAAAAAATCTGAATTAGCAAAAAAAAAAAAAAAAAAAAATCTGAATTAGCAAAAAAAAAAAAATCTGAATTAGCAAAAAAAAAATTGGAAAAAAAAAATTAGAAAAAAAGAATAGAAAAAAAAATCTGAATTAGCAAAAAAAAAGAAAAAAATTGAATTAGCAAAAAAAAAAAAAAAAATTGAATTAGCAAAAAAAAAAAAAAATCGGAATTAGCAAAAAAACAAAAAAAAATTAGAAAAAAAATAGACAAAAAACTCTGAATTAGCAAAAAAAATGGAAAAAAAAAGAAATTAGCAAAAATATAAAAATTAGCAAAAAAAAAAAATTAGCAAAAAAAAAACAAAAAAAAATTAGAAAAAAAATCTGAATAGCAAAAAAAAAAAAAAAATTTGAATTAGCAAAAAAAAAATCTGAATTAGCAAAAAAAAAATTAGAAAAAAAAAATTTGAATTAGCAAAAAAAAAAAATCTGAATTAGAAAAAAAAAAAAAAATTAGAAAAAAATATAGGAAAAAAAATCTGAATTAGCAAAAAAAAATCTGAATTAGCAAAAAAAAAAAAAATTAGAAAAAAAAATTAGCAAAAAAAATTGGAAAAAAAAATTAGAAAAAAAATCTGAATTAGCAAAAAAAAAAATCTGAATTAGCAAAAAACAAAAAAAAATTAGAAAAAAAATCTGAATTAGCAAAAAAATTAGAAAAAAAAATCTGAATTAGCAAAAAAAAAATTGGAAAAAAAAATTAGAAAAAAAAATCTGAATTAGCAAAAAAAAAAAAATTAGAAAAAAAATAGAAAAAAAATCTGAATTAGCAAAAAACAAAAAAAAAATTAGCAAAAAAAAACAAAAAAAATTAGAAAAAAACAAAAAAAATTAGAAAAAAAAATATGAATTAGCAAAAAAAAAAATCTGAATTAACAAAAAAAAAAAAAATCTAAATTAGCAAAAAAAAAAAAAAAAAAAAATAGAAAAAAAATATCGGAATTAGCAAAAAAATCTGAATTAGCAAAAAAAAAAACAAAAAAAACAAAAAAAAATCTGAATAAGCAAAAAAAAAAATTAGAAAAAAAAAATCTGAATTAGCAAAATATCTGAATGAAAAAAAAAATTAGAAAAAAAATAGACAAAAAACTCTGAATTAGCAAAAAAAATGGAAAAAAAAAGAAATTAGCAAAAATATAAAAATTAGCAAAAAAAAAAAATTAGCAAAAAAAAAACAAAAAAAAATTAGAAAAAAAATCTGAATAGCAAAAAAAAAAAAAAAAATTTGAATTAGCAAAAAAAAAATCTGAATTAGCAAAAAAAAAATTAGAAAAAAAAAATTTGAATTAGCAAAAAAAAAAAATCTGAATTAGAAAAAAAAAAAAAAATTAGAAAAAAATATAGGAAAAAAAATCTGAATTAGCAAAAAAAAATCTGAATTAGCAAAAAAAAAAAAAATTAGAAAAAAAAATTAGCAAAAAAAATTGGAAAAAAAAATTAGAAAAAAAATCTGAATTAGCAAAAAAAAAAATCTGAATTAGCAAAAAACAAAAAAAAATTAGAAAAAAAATCTGAATTAGCAAAAAAATTAGAAAAAAAAATCTGAATTAGCAAAAAAAAAATTGGAAAAAAAAATTAGAAAAAAAAATCTGAATTAGCAAAAAAAAAAAAATTAGAAAAAAAATAGAAAAAAAATCTGAATTAGCAAAAAACAAAAAAAAAATTAGCAAAAAAAAACAAAAAAAATTAGAAAAAAACAAAAAAAATTAGAAAAAAAAATATGAATTAGCAAAAAAAAAAATCTGAATTAACAAAAAAAAAAAAAATCTAAATTAGCAAAAAAAAAAAAAAAAAAAAATAGAAAAAAAATATCGGAATTAGCAAAAAAATCTGAATTAGCAAAAAAAAAAACAAAAAAAACAAAAAAAAATCTGAATAAGCAAAAAAAAAAATTAGAAAAAAAAAATCTGAATTAGCAAAATATCTGAATGAAAAAAAAAATTAGAAAAAAAATAGACAAAAAACTCTGAATTAGCAAAAAAAATGGAAAAAAAAAGAAATTAGCAAAAATATAAAAATTAGCAAAAAAAAAAAATTAGCAAAAAAAAAACAAAAAAAAATTAGAAAAAAAATCTGAATAGCAAAAAAAAAAAAAAAAATTTGAATTAGCAAAAAAAAAATCTGAATTAGCAAAAAAAAAATTAGAAAAAAAAAGTTTGAATTAGCAAAAAAAAAAAATCTGAATTAGAAAAAAAAAAAAAAATTAGAAAAAAATATAGGAAAAAAAATCTGAATTAGCAAAAAAAAATCTGAATTAGCAAAAAAAAAAAAAATTAGAAAAAAAAATTAGCAAAAAAAATTGGAAAAAAAAATTAGAAAAAAAATCTGAATTAGCAAAAAAAAAAATCTGAATTAGCAAAAAACAAAAAAAAATTAGAAAAAAAATCTGAATTAGCAAAAAAATTAGAAAAAAAAATCTGAATTAGCAAAAAAAAAATTGGAAAAAAAAATTAGAAAAAAAAATCTGAATTAGCAAAAAAAAAAAAATTAGAAAAAAAATAGAAAAAAAATCTGAATTAGCAAAAAACAAAAAAAAAATTAGCAAAAAAAAACAAAAAAAATTAGAAAAAAACAAAAAAAATTAGAAAAAAAAATATGAATTAGCAAAAAAAAAAATCTGAATTAACAAAAAAAAAAAAAATCTAAATTAGCAAAAAAAAAAAAAAAAAAAAATAGAAAAAAAATATCGGAATTAGCAAAAAAATCTGAATTAGCAAAAAAAAAAACAAAAAAAACAAAAAAAAATCTGAATAAGCAAAAAAAAAAATTAGAAAAAAAAAATCTGAATTAGCAAAATATCTGAATGAAAAAAAAAATTAGAAAAAAAAAATTTGAATTAGCAAAAAAAGAAAAAAAAATTGGAAAAAAAATTAGCAAAAAAAAAAAATTAGAAAAAAAAAAATCTGATTTAAAAAAAAAAAAAATCTGAATTAGCAAAAAAAAAAAATTAGCAAAAAAAAAATCTGAATTAGCAAAAAAAAAAAAAAAAATTGGAAAAAAAAAAATTAGAAAAAAAAAATTTGAATTAGCAAAAAAAAAAAAAAAAAAAATTAAAAAAAAAATCTGAATTAGCAAAAAAAAAAAAAAAAAATTTGAATTAGCAAAATAAAATTTGAAAAAAAAATCTGAATTAGCAAAAAAAAAAAAAAAAATCTGAATTAGCAAAAAAATAATTGGAAAAAAAATTAGAAAAAAAAATAGAAAAAAAATCTGAAATAGCAAAAAAAAAAAAAAATTTGAATTAGCAAAAAAAAAAAAAAAATTGAATTAGCAAAAAAAAAAAAAAAATCTGAATTAGCAAAACAACAAAAAAAAAAAATTAGAAAAAAAAATAGACAAAAAAATCTGAATTAGCAAAAAAAAAAAAAAAAATAAAAAAAAAACAAAAAATAAATTAGCAAAAAAAAATCTGAATTAGCAAAAAAAAAAAAAAAAAAAAAAATTGGAAAAAAAGAAATTAGCAAAAAAAAAATCTGAATTAGGAAAAAAAAAATAAAAGTTAGCAAAAAAAAAATTAGCAAAAAAAAAACAAAAAAAAATAGAAAAAAAATCTGAATTAGCAAAAAAAAAAAAATTAAAAAAAAAAAATTAGCAAAAAAAATTGTAAAAAAAAATTAGAAAAAAAATTTGAATTAGCAAAAAAAAAAATCTGAATTAGCAAAAAACAAAAAAAAATTAGAAAAAAAATCTGAATTAGCAAAAAAATCTGAATTAGCAAAAAAATCTGAATTAGCAAAAAAAAAAAAAAAAAAAAATCTGAATTAGCAAAAAAAAAAAATCTGAATTAGCAAAAAACAAAAAAAAATAGAAAAAAATCTGAATTAGCAAAAAACAAAAAAAAATTAGAAAAAAATCTGAATTAGCAAAAAAATCTGAATTAGCAAAAAAAAAAAAAATTTGAATTAGCAAAAAAAAAAAAAAAAATCTGAATTGGCAAAAAAACAAAAAAAAAATTAGAAAAAAAATAGACAAAAAAATCTGAATTAGCAAAAAAAAAAAAAAAAAAAAAAAATTGAAAAAAAAATCTGAATTAGCAAAAAAAAAAAAATTAGAAAAAAAAATTAGCAAAAAAAATTAGAAAAAAAAATCTGAATTAGCAAAAAAAAAAAATCTGAATTAGCAAAAAACAAAAAAAAAATTAGAAAAAAATCTGAATTAGCAAAAAAATCTGAATTTGCAAAAAAAAAAAAAAAAAAATTAGAAAAAAAAAATAGAAAAAAAATCTGAATTAGCAAAAAAAAAAAATTAGAAAAGAAATCTGAATTAGCAAAAAAAAAAAAAAATTAGCAAAAGACAAAAAATCTGAATTAGCAAAAAAAAAAAAATAGAAAAAAAAATTAAAAAAAAAAAAAAAAAATTTGAATTAGCAAAAAAAAATCTGAATTTGCAAAAAAAAAAAAAAATTAGAAAAAAAATTAGAAAAAAAAATCTGAATTAGCAAAAAACAAAAAAAAATTAGAAAAAAATCTGAATTAGCAAAAAAAAACTGAATTAGCAAAAAAAAAAACAAAAAAAAAAAAATTAGAAAAAAAAATCTGAATTAACAAAAAAATCTAAATTACCGAAAAAAAAATCGGAGTTAGCAAAAAAATCTGAATTAGCAAAAAAAAAAACAAAAAAAACAAAAAAAAAATCTGAATTACCAAAAAAAAAAAAAATTAGAAAAAAAAAATCTGAATTAGCAAAAAATCTGAATGAAAAAAAAATTAGAAAAAAAAATTTGAATTAGCAAAAAAAGAAAAAAAAATTGGAAAAAAAAAATTAGCAAAAAAAAAAATAAAAAAAAATCTGAATTAAAAAAAAAAACAAAAAAAAATCTGAAATAGCAAAAAAAAAAAAAAAAAAAAAAAAAATTAGAAAAAAAAATCTGAATTAGCAAAAAAAAAAAATTAGAAAAAAAAAATTTGAATTAGCAAAAAAAAAAAAAAATTAAAAAAAAAAATCTGAATTAGCAAAAAAAAATAAAAAATTAGCAAAAAACAAATAGAAAAAAAAATCTGAATTAGCAAAAAAAAAAAAAATAAAAAAAATTGGAAAAAAAATTAGAAATTTTTTTTTGAATTAGCAAAAAAAATTAGAAAAAAAATCTGAATTAGCAAAAAAAAAAATCTGAATTAGCAAAAAAAAAAAATTAGAAAAAAATCTGAATTAGCAAAAAAAAAAAAAAAATTGGAAAAAAAAATTTTGAATTAGCAAAAAAAAAAACATTTGAATTAGCAAAAAAAAAAAAAATCTGAATTAGCAAAAAGAACAAAAAAAAAATTAGAAAAATAATAGACAAAAAAATCTGAATTAGCAAAAAAAAAAAAAAAATTAGAAAAAAAAATCTGAATTAGCAAAAAAAAAAAAAAAAAAATTGAATTAGCAAAAAAAATCTGAATTAGCAAACAAAAAATCTGAATTAGCAAAAAAAAATTGGAAAAAAAATTAGAAAAAAAAATAGAAAAAAAATCTGAATTAGCAAAAAAAAAAAAAATTTGAATTAGCAAAAAAAAAAAAAAAAAAAAAATTTGAATTAGCAAAAAAAAAAAATCTGAATTAGCAAAAAGATCAAAAAAAAAATTAGAAAAATAATAGACAAAAAAATCTGAATTAGCAAAAAAAAAAAAAAAAATTAGAAAAAAAAAATCTGAATTAGCAAAAAAAAAAAAATTGAATTAGCAAAAAAAAATTAGAAGAAAAAAATCTGAATTAGCAAAAAAAAAAAAATCTGAATTAGCAAAAAAAAAATTGGAAAAAAAATTAGAAAAAAAAATAGACAAAAAAATCTGAATTAGCAAAAAAAAAAAATTGGAAAAAAAAGAAATTAGCAAAAAAAAAATCTGAATTAGCAAAAAAAATTAGTAAAAAAAAAATTAGCAAAAAAAAACAAAAAAAAATAGAAAAAAAAATCTGAATTAGCAAAAAAAAAAAAAAAAAAAAAAATTTGAAAAAAAAAAATTTGAATTAGCAAAAAAAAAATCTGAATTAGCAAAAAAAAAATTTGAATTAGCAAAAAAAAAAAAAAATCTGAATTAGCAAAAAAAAAAATAAAAATTAGAAAAAAAAAATAGGGAAAAAAAAATCTGAATTAGCAAAAAAAAAAAAAAAAAAAAAAAAAAAAAAAAAAAAAAAAAAAAAACAAATCTGAATTAGCAAAAAAAAATAAAAGTTAGCAAAAAAAAAATTAGCAAAAAAAAAACAAAAAAAATTAGAAAAAAAAATCTGAATTAGCAAAAAAAAAAAATTAGAAAAAAAATTAGCAAAAAAAAATTGGAAAAAAAAATTAGAAAAAAAATCTGAATTAGCAAAAAAAAAAAAATCTGAATTAGCAAAAAACAACAAAAAATTAAAAAAAAAATCTGAATTAGAAAAAAAAAAAAAATATATATATATATATATTTATATTTATAGAAAAAAAATTAGCAAAAGACAAAAAATCTGAATTAGCAAAAAAAAAAAAATTGGAAAAAAAATTAGAAAAAAAAATCTGAATTAGCAAAAAACAAAAAAAAAATAGAAAAAAAAATCTGAATTAACAAAAAAAACTGAATTAGCAAAAAAAAAAACAAAAAAAAATTAGAAAAAAAAATCTGAATTAGCAAAAAAAAAAAAAATTGGAAAAAAAAATAGAAAAAAAAAATCTGAATTAGCAAAAAAAAAAAAAAAAAATCTGAATTAGCAAAAAAAAAAAAAAATTAGAAAAAAAAAATCTGAATTAGCAAAAAAAAAAAAATAGAAAAAAAAATTAGCAAAAAAAATTGGAAAAAAAATTAGAAAAAAAAATCTGAATTAGCAAAAAAAAAAAAATCTGAATTAGCAAAAAAAAAAATTGGAAAAAAAAATTAGAAAAAAAGAATAGAAAAAAAAATCTGAATTAGCAAAAAAAAAAGAAAAAAATTGAATTAGCAAAAAAAAAAAAAAATTGAATTAGCAAAAAAATCTGAATTAGCAAAAAAACAAAAAAAAATTAGAAAAAAAATAGACAAAAAACTCTGAATTAGCAAAAAAAAATGGAAAAAAAAAAGAAATTAGCAAAAAAAAATCTGAATTAGCAAAAAAAAATATAAAAATTAGCAAAAAAAAAAAATTAGCAAAAAAAAAACAAAAAAAATTAGAAAAAAAATCTGAATAGCAAAAAAAAAAAATTAGAAAAAAAAATTAGCAAAAAAAATTGGAAAAAAAAATTAGAAAAAAAAATCTGAATTAGCAAAAAAAAAAAAAAATCTGAATTAGCAAAAAACAAAAAAAAAATTAGAAAAAAAAATCTGAATTAGCAAAAAAAAAATTGGAAAAAACAAATTAGCAAAAAAAAACAAAAAAAATTAGAAAAAAACAAAAAAAATTAGAAAAAAAATGGAAAAAAAAATCTGAATTAGCAAAAAACAATTCTGAATTAACAAAAAAAAAAAAAAAAATCGCAATTAGCAAAAAAATCTGAATTAGCAAAAAAAAAAACAAAAAAAACAAAAAAAAATCTGAATTAGCAAAAAAAAAATTAGAAAAAAAAATCTGAATTAAAAAAAAAAAAAAAAAAAATTAAAAAAAAATCTGAATTAGCAAAAAAAAAAAAAAATTTGAATTAGCAAAATAAAATTAGAAAAAAATATCTAAATTAGCAAAAAAAAAAAAAATCTGAATTAGCAAAAAAAAAATTGGAAAAAAAATTAGAAAAAAAAAATAGGAAAAAAATCTGAATTAGCAAAAAAAAAAAATTTGAATTAGCAAAAAAAAAAAAAAAAAAATTTGAATTAGCAAAAAAAAAAAAAAAAAAATCTGAATTAGCAAAAAAACAAAAAAAAAAAATTAGAAAAAAAAATAGACAAAAAAATCTGAATTAGCAAAAAAAAAAAAAAAAAAAAAAAAAAAAAAAAAAAAAAAAAAAAAAAAACTGAATTAGAAAAAAAAAATCTGAATTAACAAAAAAAAAAAAAAATCTAAACTAGCGAAAAAAAAAAATCGGAGTTAGCAAAAAAATCTGAATTAGCAAAAAAAAAAACAAAAAAAACAAAAGAAAAATCTGAATTACCAAAAAAAAAAATTAGAAAAAAAAAATCTGAATTAGCAAAAAATCTGAATGAAAAAAAAATTAGCAAAAAAAGAAAAAAAAATGGAAAAAAAAAATTAGCAAAAAAAAATATAAAAAAAAAATCTGAATTAAAAAAAAAAACAAAAAAAAAATCTGAAATAGCAAAAAAAAAAAAAAAAAAAAATTAGAAAAAAAAATCTGAATTAGCAAAAAAAAAATTAGAAAAAAAAAATTTGAATTAGCAAAAAAAAAAAAAAATTAAAAAAAATCTGAATTAGCAAAAAAAAATAAAACATTAGCAAAAAACAAATAGAAAAAAAATCTGAATTAGCAAAAAAAAAAAAAATAAAAAAAATTGGAAAAAAAAATTAGAATTTTTTTTTTGAATTAGCAAAAAAAATTAGAAAAAAAATCTGAATTAGCAAAAAAAAAAAAAACTGAATTAGCAAAAAAAAAAAATTAGAAAAAAAATCTGAATTAGCAAAAAAAAAAAAAATTGGAAAAAAAAATTTTGAATTAGCAAAAAAAAAAACATTTGAATTAGCAAAAAAAAAAAAAATCTGAATTAGCAAAAAGAACAAAAAAAAATTAGAAAAAAAAAATTAGAAAAAAAAAAATTTGAATTAGCAAAAAAAAATCTGAATTATCAAAAAAAAAATTAGAAAAAAAAATTAGAAAGAAAAATTTTAAATTAGCAAAAAAAAAATCTGAATTAGCAAAAAAAAAAAAAAAATTAGAAAAAAAAAATAGAAAAAAAAATCTGAATTAGCAAAAAAAAAAAAAATTAGAAAAGAAATCTGAATTAGCAAAAAAAAAATTAGAAAAAAAAAATTAGCAAAAGACAAAAAATCTGAATTAGCAAAAAAAAATAGAAAAAAAATAGAAAAAAAAATCTGAATTAGCAAAAAAAAAAAAATCTGAATTAGCAAAAAAAAAAATAAAAATTAGAAAAAAAAATCTGAATTAGCAAAAAAAAAAAATTGGAAAAAAAATTTGAATTAGCAAAAAAAAAAAAAATTTGAATTAGCAAAAAAAAAAATCTGAATTAGCAAAAAGAACAAAAAAAAAATTAGAAAAATAATAGACAAAAAAATCTGAATTAGCAAAAAAAAAAAAAAAATAGAAAAAAAAATCTGAATTAGCAAAAAAAAAAAAAAAAAAATTGAATTAGCAAAAAAAATCTGAATTAGCAAACAAAAAATCTGAATTAGCAAAAAAAAAATTGGAAAAAAAATTAGAAAAAAAAATAGAAAAAAAATCTGAATTAGCAAAAAAAAAAAAAATTTGAATTAGCAAAAAAAAAAAAAAAAATTTGAATTAGCAAAAAAAAATCTGAATTAGCAAAAAGATCAAAAAAAAATTAGAAAAATAATAGACAAAAAAATCTGAATTAGCAAAAAAAAAAAAAAAATTAGAAAAAAAAAATCTGAATTAGCAAAAAAAAAATTGGAAAAAAATTAGAAAAAAAAATAGACAAAAAAATCTGAATTAGCAAAAAAAAAAAAATTGGAAAAAAAAGAAATTAGCAAAAAAAAAATCTGAATTAGCAAAAAAAAAAAAAAATTAGCAAAAAAAAACAAAAAAAAATAGAAAAAAAAATCTGAATTAGCAAAAAAAAAAAAAAAAAAAAATTAGAAAAAAAAAAATTTGAATTAGCAAAAAAAAAAAAATCTGAATTAGCAAAAAAAAAAAAAAAATTAGAAAAGAAATCTGAATTAGCAAAAAAAAAATTAGAAAAAAAAAATTAGCAAAAGACAAAAAATCTGAATTAGCAAAAAAAAAAAAAAAAAATAGAAAAAAAAATCTGAATTAGCAAAAAAAAAAAAATCTGAATTAGCAAAAAAAAAAATAAAAATTAGAAAAAAAAATCTGAATTAGCAAAAAAAAAAAAATTGGAAAAAAAAAATTTGAATTAGCAAAAAAAAAAAATTTGAATTAGCAAAAAAAAAAAAATCTGAATTAGCAAAAAGAACAAAAAAAAAATTAGAAAAATAATAGACAAAAAAATCTGAATTAGCAAAAAAAAAAAAAATTAAAAAAAAAAAATCTGAATTAGCAAAAAAAAAAAAAAAAAAATTGAATTAGCAAAAAAAATCTGAATTAGCAAACAAAAAATCTGAATTAGCAAAAAAAAAATTGGAAAAAAAATTAGAAAAAAAAATAGAAAAAAAATCTGAATTAGCAAAAAAAAAAAAAATTTGAATTAGCAAAAAAAAAAATCTGAATTAGCAAAAAGATCAAAAAATAATTAGAAAAATAATAGACAAAAAAATCTGAATTAGCAAAAAAAAAAAAAAAATTAGAAAAAAAAAATCTGAATTAGCAAAAAAAAAATTGGAAAAAAAATTAGAAAAAAAAATTGACAAAAAAATCTGAATTAGCAAAAAAAAAAAAAAAATTGGAAAAAAAAGAAATTAGCAAAAAAAAAAATCTGAATTAGCAAAAAAAAAAAAAATTAGCAAAAAAAAAACAAAAAAAAATAGAAAAAAAAAATCTGAATTAGCAAAAAAAAAAAAAAAAAAAATTAGAAAAAAAAAAATTTGAATTAGCAAAAAAAAAAAATCTGAAATAGCAAAAAAAAAATTTGAATTAGCAAAAAAAAAAAATCTGAATTAGCAAAAAAAAAATAAAAATTAGAAAAAAAAATAGGGAAAAAAAAATCTGAATTAGCAAAAAAAAAAAAAAAAAAAAAATTAGCAAAAAACAAATCTGAATTAGCAAAAAAAAATAAAAGTTAGCAAAAAAAAATTAGCAAAAAAAAAACAAAAAAAATTAGAAAGAAAAAACCTGAATTAGCAAAAAAAAAAAAATTAGAAAAAAAATTAGCAAAAAAAAATTGGAAAAAAAGATTAGAAAAAAAATCTGAATTAGCAAAAAAAAAAAAATCTGAATTAGCAAAAAAAAAAAATTGGAAAAAAAAAATTAGAAAAATAGAATAGAAAAAAAAATCTGAATTAGCAAAAAAAAAGAAAAAAATTCAATTAGCAAAAAAAAAAAAAAAATTGAATTAGCAAAAAAAAAAAAAAAAAATCTGAATTAGCAAAAAAACAAAAAAAAATTAGAAAAAAAATAGACAAAAAACTCTGAATTAGCAAAAAAAATGGAAAAAAAAGAAATTAGCAAAAAAAAATCTGAATTAGCAAAAAAAAATATAAAAATTAGCAAAAAAAAAAAAATTAGCAAAAAAAAACAAAAAAAATTAGAAAAAAATCTGAATAGCAAAAAAAAAAATTAGAAAAAAAAATTAGCAAAAAAAATTGGAAAAAAAAATTAGAAAAAAAAATCTGAATTAGCAAAAAAAAAAAAATCTGAATTAGCAAAAAATTAGAAAAATTAGAAAAAAAAAATCTGAATTAGCAAAAAAAAAAAAAATTAGAAAAAAAAATTAGCAAAAAAAATTGGAAAAAAAAAATTAGAAAAAAAAATCTGAATTAGCAAAAAAAAAATCTGAATTAGCAAAAAAAAAAAAATCTGAATTAGCAAAAAAAAAAATTGTAAAAAAAATTAGAAAAAAAAATAGACAAAAAAATCTGAATTAGCAAAAAAAAAAATTGGAAAAAAAAGAAATTAGCAAAAAAAAAATCTGAATTAGCAAAAAAAAAAAAAAATTAGCAAAAAACAAATAGAAAAAAAAATCTGAATTAGCAAAAAAAAAAAAATAAAAAAATTGGAAAAAAAATTTTTTGAATTAGCAAAAAAAATTAGAAAAAAAATTTGAATTAGCAAAAAAAAAAAATCTGAATTAGCAAAAAGAACAAAAAAAAAAATTAGAAAAAAAAATTAGAAAAAAAATTTGAATTAGCAAAAAAAAATCTGAATTATCAAAAAAAAAATTAGAAAAAAAAAATTTGAATTAGCAAAAAAAAAATCTGAATTAGCAAAAAAAAAAAAAAAAATTAGAAAAAAAAATAGAAAAAAAATCTGAATTAGCAAAAAAAAAAAATTAGAAAAGAAATCTGAATTAGCAAAAAAAAAAATTAGAAAAAAAAATTAGCAAAAGACAAAAAATCTGAATTAGCAAAAAAAAAAAAATAGAAAAAAAAATCTGAATTAGCAAAAAAAAAAAAATCTGAATTAGCAAAAAAAAAAATAAAAATTAGAAAAAAGATCTGAATTAGCAAAAAAAAAAAAATTGGAAAAAAAAATTTGAATTAGCAAAAAAAAAAAAAAATTTGAATTAGCAAAAAAAAAAAATCTGAATTAGCAAAAAGAACAAAAAGAAAATTAGAAAAATAATAGACAAAAAAAATCTGAATTAGCAAAAAAAAAAAAAATTAGAAAAAAAAAATCTGAATTAGCAAAAAAAAAAAAAAAAAATTGAATTAGCAAAAAAAAATTAGAAGAAAAAAATCTGAATTAGCAAAAAAAAAAAAATCTGAATTAGCAAAAAAAAAAAATTGGAAAAAAAATTAGAAAAAAAAATAGAAAAAAAAATCTGAATTAGCAAAAAAAATTGGAAAAAAAAAATTAGAATTAGCAAAAAAACAAAAAAAAAATTAGAAAAAAAATCTGAATTAGCAAAAAAAAAAAAATCTGAATTAGCAAAAAATTAGAAAAATTAGAAGAAAAAAAATCTGAATTAGCAAAAAAAAAAAAAATTAGAAAAAAAATTAGCAAAAAAAATTGGAAAAAAAAATTAGAAAACAAAATCTGAATTAGCAAAAAAAAAAAATCTGAATTAACAAAAAACAAAAAAAAATTAGAAGAAAAATCTGAATTAGCAAAAAAAAAAAATTAGAAAAAAAAAATCTGAATTAGCAAAAAAAAAAAAATTGGAAAAAAAAATTAGAAAAAAAAAATCTGAATTAGCAAAAAACAAAAAAAAATTTAGCAAAAAAAAAACAAAAAAAATTAGAAAAAAACAAAAAAAATTAGAAGAAAAAAAATTAGCAAAAAAAAATATGAATTAGCAAAAAAAAAAAATCTGAAATAACAAAAAAAAAAAAAAAAAATCTAAATTAGCAAAAAATTTGAAAAAAAAAATCGGAATTAGCAAAAAAAAACAAAAAAAAACAAAAAAAATCTCAATTAGCAAAAAAATCTGAATTAGCAAAAAAAAAAAAAAATTAGAAAAAAAAAAATCTGAATTAGCAAAAAAAAAATAGAAAAAAAAATTAGCAAAAAAAATTGGAAAAAAAATTAGAAAAAAAAATCTGAATTAGCAAAAAAAAAAATCTGAATTAGCAAAAAACAAAAAAAAATTAGAAAAAAAATCTGAATTAGCAAAAAAATCTGAATTAGAAAAAAAATAAAAAATCTGAATTAGCAAAAAAAAAATAAAAATTAGAAAAAAATCGGAATTAGCAAAAAAAAAAAAATTGGAAAAAAAAATCTGAATTAGCAAAAAGAACAAAAAAAAAATTAGAAAAATAATAGACAAAAAAATCTGAATTAGCAAAAAAAAAAAAATGAGAAAAAAAAATCTGAATTAGCAAAAAAAAAAAAAAAAAAATTGAATTAGCAAAAAAAAAATCTGAATTAGCAAAAAAAAAAAAAATCTGAATTAGCAAAAAAAAAATTGGAAAAAAAAAATTAGAAAAAAAGAATAGAAAAAAAAATCTGAATTAGCAAAAAAAAGAAAAAAATTGAATTAGCAAAAAAAAAAATTGAATTAGCAAAAAAAAAAAAAAATCTGAATTAGCAAAAAAACAAAAAAAAAATTAGAAAAAAAATAGACAAAAAACTCTGAATTAGCAAAAAAAATGGAAAAAAAAGAAATTAGCAAAAATATAAAAATTAGCAAAAAAAAAAAATTAGCAAAAAAAAAACAAAAAAAATTAGAAAAAAAATCTGAATAGCAAAAAAAAAAAAAATTTGAATTAGCAAAAAAAAAATCTGAATTAGCAAAAAAAAAATTAGAAAAAAAAAATTTGAATTAGCAAAAAAAAAAAATCTGAATTAGAAAAAAAAAAAAAAAAATTAGAAAAAAATATAGGAAAAAAAATCTGAATTAGCAAAAAAAAAAAAAAGTTAGCAAAAAAAAAATAATTAGCAAAAAAAAACAAAAAAAATTAGAAAAAAAAAATCTGAATTAGCAAAAAAAAAAAAATTAGAAAAAAAAATTAGCAAAAAAAATTGGAAAAAAAAATTAGAAAAAAAATCTGAATTAGCAAAAAAAAAAATCTGAATTAGCAAAAAACAAAAAAAAATTAGAAAAAAAAATCTGAATTAGCAAAAAAATCTGAATTAGCAAAAAAATTAGAAAAAAAAATCTGAATTAGCAAAAAAAAAATTGGAAAAAAAATTAGAAAAAAAAATCTGAATTAGCAAAAAAAAAAAAATTAGAAAAAAAAATCTGAATTAGCAAAAAACAAAAAAAAAAATAGCAAAAAAAAACAAAAAAAAATTTGAAAAAAACAAAAAAAATTAGAAAAAAAAAATATGAATTAGCAAAAAAAAAAATCTGAATTAACAAAAAAAAAAAAAAAAAAAAAAAATAGAAAAAAAATATCGGAATTAGCAAAAAAATCTGAATTAGCAAAAAAAAAACAAAAAAAACAAAAAAAAAATCTGAATTAGCAAAAAAAAAAATTAGAAAAAAAAATCTGAATTAGCAAAATATCTGAATGAAAAAAAAATTAGAAAAAAAAAATTTGAATTAGCAAAAAAGAAGAAAAAATTAGCAAAAAAAAAAATTAGAAAAAAAAAATCTGATTTAAAAAAAAAAAAATCTGAATTAGCAAAAAAAAAAAATTAGCAAAAAAAAATCTGAATTAGCAAAAAAAAAATTGGAAAAAAAATTAGAAAAAAAAAATAGAAAAAAAATTTGAATTAGCAAAAAAAAAAAAAATTTGAATTAGCAAAAAAAAAAAAAAAAATTTGAATTAGCAAAAAAAAAAAAAAAATCTGAATTAGCAAAAAAACAAAAAAAAAAATTAGAAAAAAAAATAGACAAAAAAATCTGAATTAGCAAAAAAAAAAAATAAAAATAAAAAAAAAACAAAAAATAAATTAGCAAAAAAAAATCTGAATTAGCAAAAAAAAAAAAAAAAAAATTGGAAAAAAAGAAATTAGCAAAAAAAAATCTGAATTAGGAAAAAAAAATAAAAGTTAGCAAAAAAAAAAACAAAAAAAAATAGAAAAAAAATTAGCAAAAAAAATTGTAAAAAAAAATTAGAAAAAAAATTTGAATTAGCAAAAAAAAAAATCTGAATTAGCAAAAAACAAAAAAAAATTAGAAAAAAAATCTGAATTAGCAAAAAAAAAAAAAAAAAAAAATCTGAATTAGCAAAAAAAAAAAAAAATTAGAAAAAAAATCTGAATTAGCAAAAAAAAAAAAAATTAGAAAAAAAAAATTAGCAAAAAAAATTGGAAAAAAAAATTAGAAAAAAAAATCTGAATTAGCAAAAAAAAAAAAAAATCTGAATTAGCAAAAAACAAAAAAAAATTAGAAAAAAATCTGAATTAGCAAAAAAAAAAAAAAAAATTTGAATTAGCAAAAAAAAAAAAAAAAATCTGAATTAGCAAAAAAACAAAAAAAAAAATTAGAAAAAAAATAGACAAAAAAATCTGAATTAGCAAAAAAAAAAAAAAAAAAATTGAAAAAAAAAGAAATTAGCAAAAACAAAAATCTGAATTAGGAAAAAAAAAAAAAATTGAATTAGAAAAAAAAAAAATCTGAATTAGCAAAAAAAATTTGAATTAGCAAAAAAAACATCTGAATTAGCAAAAAAAAAAAAAAATTAGAAAAAAATAGGAAAAAAAATCTGAATTAGCAACAAAAAAAAAAAAAAAAAAAAAAAAAAAAAAATCTGAATTAGCAAAAAAAAAATATAAGTTAGCAAAAAAAAATTAGCAAAAAAAAAACAAAAAAAAATAGAAAAAAAAATCTGAATTAGCAAAAAAAAAAATTAGAAAAAAAAATTAGCAAAAAAAGTTGTAAAAAAAAAATTAGAAAAAAAATCTGAATTAGCAAAAAAAAAATCTGAATTAGCAAAAAACAAAAAAAAATTAGAAAAAAAATCTGAATTAGCAAAAAAATCTGAATTAGCAAAAAAAAAAATCTGAATTAGCCAAAAAAAAAATTGGAAAAAAAATTAGAAAAAAAAATAGAAAAAAAAAATCTGAATTAGGAAAAAAAAATTGAATTAGCAAAAAAAAAAAAAAAAAAATTTGAATTAGCAAAAAAAAATAAAAAATCTGAATTAGCAAAAACACAAAAAAAAAATTAGAAAAAAAAATGGACAAAAAAATCTGAATTAGCAAAAAAAAAAAATGGAAAAAAAAAGAAATTAGCAAAAAAAAAATCTGAATTAGCAAAAAAAAAATAAAAATTAGCAAAAAAAAACAAAAAAAAATTAGAAAAAAAGCTGAATTAGCAAAAAAAAAAAAAAATAGAAAAAAAAATTTGAATTAGCAAAAAAAAAATTGAATTAGCAAAAAAAAAAATCTGAATTTGCAAAAAAAAAAAAAAATTAGAAAAAAAAATAGAAAAAAAATCTGAATTAGCAAAAAAAAAAAAAAATTAGAAAAGAAATCTGAATTAGCAAAAAAAAAAAAAATTAGCAAAAGACAAAAAATCTGAATTAGCAAAAAAAAAAAAATTGGAAAAAAAATTAGAAAAAAAAATCTGAATTAGCAAAAAACAAAAAAAAATTAGAAAAAAATTTGAATTAGCAAAAAAAAAACTGAATTAGCAAAAAAAAAAAACAAAAAAAAAAAATTAGAAAAAAAAATCTGAATTAACAAAAAAAAAAAATCTAAATTAGCGAAAAAAAAAAATCGGAGTTAGCAAAAAAATCTGAATTAGCAAAAAAAAAAACAAAAAAAAACAAAAAAAAAATCTGAATTACCAAAAAAAAAAAATTAGAAAAAAAAAATCTGAATTAGCAAAAAATCTGAATGAAAAAAAATTTAGAAAAAAAAATTTGAATTAGCAAAAAAAGAAAAAAAAATTGGAAAAAAAAAATTAGCACAAAAAAAAAATAAAAAAAAATCTGAATTAAAAAAAAAAACAAAAAAAAAATCTGAAATAGCAAAAAAAAAATTAGAAAAAAAAAATTTGAATTAGCAAAAAAAAAAAAAATTAAAAAAAAATCTGAATTAGCAAAAAAAAATAAAAAAATTAGCAAAAAACAAATAGAAAAAAAAATCTGAATTAGCAAAAAAAAAAAAAATAAAAAAAATTGGAAAAAAAAATTAGAAATTTTTTTTTGAATTAGCAAAAAAAATTAGAAAAAAAATCTGAATTAGCAAAAAAAAAAAATCTGAATTAGCAAAAAAAAAAAATTAGAAAAAAAATCTGAATTAGCAAAAAAAAAAAAAAATTGGAAAAAAAAATTTTGAATTAGCAAAAAAAAAAACATTTGAATTAGCAAAAAAAAAAAATCTGAATTAGCAAAAAGAACAAAAAAAAAATTAGAAAAAAAAATTAGAAAAAAAAATTTGAATTAGCAAAAAAAAATCTGAATTATCAAAAAAAAAATTAGAAAAAAAAATTAGAAAAAAAAAATTTGAATTAGCAAAAAAAAAAATCTGAATTAGCAAAAAAAATTAGAAAAAAAAATCTGAATTAGCAAAAAAAAAAAAAAAAATTAGAAAAGAAATCTGAATTAGCAAAAAAAAAATTAGAAAAAAAAAATTAGCAAAAGACAAAAAATCTGAATTAGCAAAAAAAAAAAAAAAAAAAATAGAAAAAAAAATCTGAATTAGCAAAAAAAAAAAAATTGGAAAAAAAAAATTTGAATTGGCAAAAAAAAAAAAAAATTTGAATTAGCAAAAAAAAAAAAATCTGAATTAGCAAAAAGAACAAAAAAAAATTAGAAAAATAATAGACAAAAAAATCTGAATTAGCAAAAAAAAAAAAAATTAGAAAAAAAAAATCTGAATTAGCAAAAAAAAAAAAAATTGAATTAGCAAAAAAAATCTGAATTAGCAAACAAAAAATCTGAATTAGCAAAAAAAAAATTGGAAAAAAAATTAGAAAAAAAAATAGAAAAAAAATCTGAATTAGCAAAAAAAAAAAAAATTTGAATTAGCAAAAAAAAAAAAAAAATAAATTTGAATTAGCAAAAAAAAAAAATCTGAATTAGCAAAAAGATCAAAAAAAAATTAGAAAAATAATAGACAAAAAAATCTGAATTAGCAAAAAAAAAAAAAATTAGAAAAAAAAAATCTGAATTAGCAAAAAAAAAAAAAATTGAATTAGCAAAAAAAAATTAGAAGAAAAAAATCTGAATTAGCAAAAAAAAAAAAAATCTGAATTAGCAAAAAAAAAATTGGAAAAAAAATTAAAAAAAAAAATAGACAAAAAAATCTGAATTAGAAAAAAAAAAAAATTGGAAAAAAAAGAAATTAGCAAAAAAAAAATCTGAATTAGCAAAAAAAAAAAAAAAAAATTAGCAAAAAAAAACAAAAAAAAATAGAAAAAAAAATCTGAATTAGCAAAAAAAAAAAAAAAAAAAAATTAAAAAATCTGAATTAGCAAAAAAAAAATTTGAATTAGCAAAAAAAAAAAAAAATCTGAATTAGCAAAAAAAAAAATAAAAATTAGAAAAAAAAATAGGGAAAAAAAAAATCTGAATTAGCAAAAAAAAAAAAAAAAAAAAAAAAAAAAAAAAAAAAAAAAAAAAAAAAAAAATCTGAATCAGCAAAAAAAAAATAAAAGTTAGCAAAAAAAAAAATTAGCAAAAAAAATCTGAATTAGCAAAAAAAAAAAAAATTAGAAAAAAAATTAGCAAAAAAAAATTGGAAAAAAAAAATTAGAAAAAAAATCTGAATTAGCAAAAAAAAAAAAAGTCTGAATTAGCAAAAAACAACAAAAAATTAGAAAAAAAATCTGAATTAGCAAAAAAAAATATATATATATATATATATATATTTATATTTATAGAAAAAAAATTAGCAAAAGACAAAAAATCTGAATTAGCAAAAAAAAAAAAAATTGGAAAAAAAATTAGAAAAAAAAAATCTGAATTAGCAAAAAACAAAAAAAAAATAGAAAAAAAATCTGAATTAACAAAAAAAACTGAATTAGCAAAAAAAAAAAAACAAAAAAAAATTAGAAAAAAAAATCTGAATTAGCAAAAAAAAAAAAAATTGGAAAAAAAAAATAGAAAAAAAAATCTGAATTAGCAAAAAAAAAAAAAAAAAATTAGAAAAAAAATAGCAAAAAAATCTGAATTAGCAAAAAAAAAAAATTAGCAAAAAAAAACAAAAAAAATTAGAAAAAAACAAAAAAAAAATAGAAAAAAAATTAGCAAAAAAAAAAAAATATGAATTAGCAAAAAAAAAAAAATTAGAAAAAAATAGAAAAAAAAAATCTGAATTAGCAAAAAACAAAAAAAAAAATTAGCAAAAAAAAACAAAAAAAATTAGAAAAAAACGAAAAAAATTAGAAGAAAAAAAATTAGCAAAAAAAAAATATGAATTAGCAAAAAAAAAAAATCTGAATTAACAAAAAAAAAAAAATCTAAATTAGCAAAAAATTTGAAAAAAAAATTATAAAAAAAAAATCGGAATTAGCAAAAAAATCTGAATTAGCAAAAAAAAAACAAAAAAAATCTGAATTAGCAAAAAAAAAAAAAAAATCTGAATTAGCAAAAAAAAAAAAAAATTAGAAAAAAAAATCTGAATTAGCAAAAAAAAAAAAAATAGAAAAAAAAATTAGCAAAAAAAATTGGAAAAAAAATTAGAAAAAAAAATCTGAATTAGCAAAAAAAAAAAATCTGAATTAGCAAAAAAAAAAATTGGAAAAAAAAAAATTAGAAAAAAAGAATAGAAAAAAAAATCTGAATTAGCAAAAAAAAAGAAAAAAATTGAATTAGCAAAAAAAAAAAAAAATTGAATTAGCAAAAAAAAAAAAAATCTGAATTAGCAAAAAAACAAAAAAAAATTAGAAAAAAAATAGACAAAAAACTCTGAATTAGCAAAAAAAATGGAAAAAAAAGAAATTAGCAAAAAAAAATCTGAATTAGCAAAAAAAAATATAAAAATTAGCAAAAAAAAAAAAAAATTAGCAAAAAAAAAAACAAAAAAAATTAGAAAAAAAATCTGAATAGCAAAAAAAAAAATTGGAAAAAAAAATTAGCAAAAAAAATTGGAAAAAAAAATTAGAAAAAAAAATCTGAATTAGCAAAAAAAGAAAAAAAATCTGAATTAGCATAAAAACAAAAAAAAAATTAGAAAAAAAAATCTGAATTAGCAAAAAAAAAAAAAAAATCTGAATTAGCAAAAAATTAGAAAAATTAGAAAAAAAAAATCTGAATTAGCAAAAAAAAAAATTAGAAAAAAAAATTAGCAAAAAAAATTGGAAAAAAAAATTAGAAAAAAAAATCTGAATTAGCAAAAAACAAAAAAAAAATTAGAAAAAAAATCTGAATTAGCAAAAAAAAAAAAAAATTAGAAAAAAAAATCTGAATTAGCAAAAAAAAATTGGAAAAAAAAATTAGAAAAAAAATCTGAATTAGCAAAAAAAAAAAAAATTAGAAAAAAAATAGAAAAAAAAATCTGAATTAGCAAAAAAAAAAAAATTAGAAAAAAAAATTAGCAAAAAAAATTGGAAAAAAAAATTAGAAAAAAAAATCTGAATTAGCAAAAAAAAAAATCTGAATTAGCAAAAAACAAAAAAAAAATTAGAAAAAAAATCTGAATTAACAAAAAAAAAAAAAAAAATCTAAAATAGCAAAAAAAAAGAAAAAAAAATTTGAAAAAAAATTAGAAAAAAAAAATCGGAATTAGCAAAAAAATCTGAATTAGCAAAAAAAAAACAAAAAAAACAAAAAAAAATCTGAATTAGCAAAAAAAAAATTAGAAAAAAAATCTGAATTAGCAAAATATCTGAATGAAAAAAAAAATTAGAAAAAAAAAATTAGAAAAAAAAAATCTGAATTAAAAAAAAAAAAATCTGAATTAGCAAAAAAAAAAAAATTAGCAAAAAAAAAATCTGAATTAGCAAAAAAATTGGAAAAAAAAAATTAGAAAAAAAAAATTAGAATTAGCAAAAAAAAAAAAAAATTAAAAAAAAAATCTGAATTAGCAAAAAAAAAAAAAAAAATTGAATTAGCAAAATAAAATTAGAAAAAAATATCTGAATTAGCAAAAAAAAAAATCTGAATTAGCAAAAAAAAAATTGGAAAAAAAATTAGAAAAAAAAATAGAAAAAAAATCTGAATTAGCAAAAAAAAAAAAATTGAATTAGCAAAAAAAAAAAAAAAAAAAATTTGAATTAGCAAAAAAAAAAAAAAAAATCTGAATTAGCAAAAAAAATTAGAAAAAAAATAGACAAAAAAATCTGAATTAGCAAAAAAAAAAAAACAAAAAAAAAAAAAACTGAATTAGAAAAAAAAAAAAAAAAAAAATCTGAATTAACAAAAAAAAAAAAAAATCTAAATTAGCGAAAAAAAAAAATCGGAGTTAGCAAAAAAATCTGAATTAGCAAAAAAAAAACAAAAAAAACAAAAAAAAAATCTGAATTACCAAAAAAAAAATTAGAAAAAAAAATCTGAATTAGCAAAAAATCTGAATGAAAAAAAAATTAGAAAAAAAAATTTGAATTAGCAAAAAAAGAAAAAAAAATTGGAAAAAAAAAATTAGCAAAAAAAAAAATAAAAAAAAAATCTGAATTAAAAAAAAAAACAAAAAAAAAATCTGAAATAGCAAAAAAAAAAAAAAAAAAAAAAAAATTAGAAAAAAAAATCTGAATTAGCAAAAAAAAAATTAGAAAAAAAAAATTTGAATTAGCAAAAAAAAAAAAAAAATTAAAAAAAAATCTGAATTAGCAAAAAAAAATAAAAAATTAGCAAAAAACAAATAGAAAAAAAAATCTGAATTAGCAAAAAAAAAAAAAATAAAAAAAATTTGAAAAAAAAATTAGAAATTTTTTTTTTGAATTAGCAAAAAAAAATAGAAAAAAAATCTGAATTAGCAAAAAAAAAAAAAAAAATTGGAAAAAAAAATTTTGAATTAGCAAAAAAAAAACATTTGAATTAGCAAAAAAAAAAAATCTGTATTAGCAAAAAGAACAAAAAAAAAAATTAGAAAAAAAAATTAGAAAAAAAAAATTTGAATTAGCAAAAAAAAATCTGAATTATCAAAAAAAAAATTAGAAAAAAAAATTAGAAAAAAAAAAATTTGAATTAGCAAAAAAAAAAATCTGAATTAGCAAAAAAAAAAATAAAAATTAGAAAAAAAAATCTGAATTAGCAAAAAAAAAAAAATTGGAAAAAAAAAATTTGAATTAGCAAAAAAAAAAAAAATTTGAATTAGCAAAAAAAAAAAAATCTGAATTAGCAAAAAGAACAAAAAAAAAATTAGAAAAATAATAGACAAAAAAATCTGAATTAGCAAAAAAAAAAAAAAATTAGAAAAAAAAAATCTGAATTAGCAAAAAAAAAAAAAAAAAATTGAATTAGCAAAAAAAATCTGAATTAGCAAACAAAAAATCTGAATTAGCAAAAAAAAAAATTGGAAAAAAAATTAGAAAAAAAAATAGAAAAAAAATCTGAATTAGCAAAAAAAAAAAAAATTTGAATTAGCAAAAAAAAAAAAAAAAAAATTTGAATTAGCAAAAAAAAAAATCTGAATTAGCAAAAAGATCAAAAAAAAATTAGAAAAATAATAGACAAAAAAATCTGAATTAGCAAAAAAAAAAAAAAATTAGAAAAAAAAAATCTGAATTAGCAAAAAAAAAAAAAATTGAATTAGCAAAAAAAAATTAGAAGAAAAAAATCTGAATTAGCAAAAAAAAAAAAAATCTGAATTAGCAAAAAAAAAATTGGAAAAAAAATTAGAAAAAAAAATAGACAAAAAAATCTGAATTAGCAAAAAAAAAAAATTGGAAAAAAAAGAAATTAGCAAAAAAAAAATCTGAGTTAGCAAAAAAAAAAAAAAATTAGCAAAAAAAAAATTAGCAAAAAAAAACAAAAAAAAATACAAAAAAAAATCTGAATTAGCAAAAAAAATTAGAAAAAAAAAAAATTTGAATTAGCAAAAAAAAAAAATCTGAATTAGCAAAAAAAAAATTTGAATTAGCAAAAAAAAAAAATCTGAATTAGCAAAAAAAAAATAAAAATTAGAAAAAAAAAATAGGGAAAAAAAATCTGAATTAGCAAAAAAAAAAAAAAAAAAAAAAAAAAAAATTAGCAAAAAACAAATCTGAATTAGCAAAAAAAAATAAAAGTTAGCAAAAAAAAAAATTAGCAAAAAAAAAACAAAAAAAATTAGAAAAAAATCTGAATTAGCAAAAAAAAAAAAAAATTAGAAAAAAAATTAGCAAAAAAAAATTGGAAAAAAAAATTAGAAAAAAAATCTGAATTAGCAAAAAAAAAAAATCTGAATTAGCAAAAAACAACAAAAAATTAGAAAAAAAATCTGAATTAGCAAAAAAAAAAAAATCTGAATTAGCAAAAAACAACAAAAAATTAGAAAAAAAATCTGAATTAGCAAAAAAAAAAAAAATATATATATATATATATATATTTATATTTATAGAAAAAAAATTAGCAAAAGACAAAAAATCTGAATTAGCAAAAAAAAAAAAATTGGAAAAAAAATTAGAAAAAAAAAATCTGAATTAGCAAAAAAACAAAAAAAAAATAGAAAAAAAAATCTGAATTAACAAAAAAAAACTGAATTAGCAAAAAAAAAAACAAAAAAAAAATTAGAAAAAAAAATCTGAATTAGCAAAAAAAAAAAAAATTGGAAAAAAAATAGAAAAAAAAATCTGAATTAGCAAAAAAAAAAAAAAAAAATTAGAAAAAAAATAGCAAAAAAATCTGAATTAGCAAAAAAAAAAAAAAATTGAATTAACAAAAAAAATCTGAATTAGCAAAAAAAAAAAAAATTGGAAAAAAAATAGAAAAAAAAATCTGAATTAGCAAAAAAAAAAAAAATTAGAAAAAAAAAAAAAAAAATCTGAATTAGCAAAAAAAAAATTAGCAAAAAAAAAAAACAAAAAAAATTAGAAAAAAACAAAAAAAAATAGAAAAAAAATTAGCCAAAAAAAATAATTAGAAAAGAAATAGAAAAAAAAATCTGAATTAGCAAAAAACAAAAAAAAAAATTTAGCAAAAAAAAAACAAAAAAAATTAGAAAAAAACAAAAAAAATTAGAAGAAAAAAAATTAGCAAAAAAAAAATATGAATTAGCAAAAAAAAAAATCTGAATTAGCCAAAAAAAAAATTGGAAAAAAAAATTAGAAAAAAAAATAGAAAAAAAAATCTGAATTAGGAAAAAAAAATTGAATTAGCAAAAAAAAAAAAAAAAAAATTTGAATTAGCAAAAAAAAATAAAAAATCTGAATTAGCAAAAACACAAAAAAAAAATTAGAAAAAAAAATAGACAAAAAAATCTGAATTAGCAAAAAAAAAATGGAAAAAAAAAGAAATTAGCAAAAAAAAAAATCTGAATTAGCAAAAAAAAAATAAAAATTAGCAAAAAAAAACAAAAAAAAATTAGAAAAAAAAATCTGAATTAGCAAAAAAAAAAAAAAAATAGAAAAAAAAAAATTTGAATTAGCAAAAAAAAATTTGAATTAGCAAAAAAAAAATCTGAATTTGCAAAAAAAAAAAAAAATTAGAAAAAAAAATAGAAAAAAAATCTGAATTAGCAAAAAAAAAAAAAATTAGAAAAGAAATCTGAATTAGCAAAAAAAAAAAAATTAGCAAAAGACAAAAAATCTGAATTAGCAAAAAAAAAAAAAATTGGAAAAAAAATTAGAAAAAAAAATCTGAATTAGCAAAAAACAAAAAAAAAATTAGAAAAAAATCTGAATTAGCAAAAAAAAACTGAATTAGCAAAAAAAAAAAAAACAAAAAAAAAAAAATTAGAAAAAAAAAATCTGAATTAACAAAAAAAAAAAAAAAAAATCTAAATTAGCGAAAAAAAAAAATCGGAGTTAGCAAAAAAATCTGAATTAGCAAAAAAAAAAACAAAAAAAAACAAAAAAAAAATCTGAATTACCAAAAAAAAAAAATTAGAAAAAAAAAAATCTGAATTAGCAAAAAATCTGAATGAAAAAAAAATTAGAAAAAAAAATTTGAATTAGCAAAAAAAGAAAAAAAAATTGGAAAAAAAAATTAGCACAAAAAAAAAATAAAAAAAAATCTGAATTAAAAAAAAAAACAAAAAAAAAATCTGAAATAGCAAAAAAAAAAAAAAAAAAAATTAGAAAAAAAAATCTGAATTAGCAAAAAAAAAATTAGAAAAAAAAAAATTTGAATTAGCAAAAAAAAAAAAAATTAAAAAAAAATCTGAATTAGCAAAAAAAAATAAAAAATTAGCAAAAAACAAATAGAAAAAAAAATCTGAATTAGCAAAAAAAAAAAAATAAAAAAAATTGGAAAAAAAAATTAGAAATTTTTTTTTTGAATTAGCAAAAAAAATTAGAAAAAAAATCTGAATTAGCAAAAAAAAAAAATCTGAATTAGCAAAAAAAAAAAAATTAGAAAAAAAAACTGAATTAGCAAAAAAAAAAAAAAATTGGAAAAAAAAATTTTGAATTAGCAAAAAAAAAAAAAAAAAAATTGAATTAGCAAAAAAAATCTGAATAAGCAAACAAAAAATCTGAATTAGCAAAAAAAAAATTGGAAAAAAAATTAGAAAAAAAAATAGAAAAAAAATCTGAATTAGCAAAAAAAAAAAAAATTTGAATTAGCAAAAAAAAAAAAAAAAAAAATTTGAATTAGCAAAAAAAAAAAATCTGAATTAGCAAAAAGATCAAAAAAAAATTAGAAAAATAATAGACAAAAAAATCTGAATTAGCAAAAAAAAAAAAAATTAGAAAAAAAAAATCTGAATTAGCAAAAAAAAAAAAAATTGAATTAGCAAAAAAAAATTAGAAGAAAAAAATCTGAATTAGCAAAAAAAAAAAAATCTGAATTAGCAAAAAAAAAATTGGAAAAAAAATTAGAAAAAAAAATAGACAAAAAAATCTGAATTAGCAAAAAAAAAAAATTGGAAAAAAAAGAAATTAGCAAAAAAAAAATCTGAATTAGCAAAAAAAAAAAAAAAAAAATTAGCAAAAAAAAAATTAGCAAAAAAAAACAAAAAAAAATAGAAAAAAAAATCTGAATTAGCAAAAAAAAAAAAAAAAAAAAATTAGAAAAAAAAAATTTGAATTAGCAAAAAAAAAAAATCTGAATTAGCAAAAAAAAAATTTGAATTAGCAAAAAAAAAAAAAATCTGAATTAGCAAAAAAAAAAATAAAAATTAGAAAAAAAAAATAGGGAAAAAAAAATCTGAATTAGCAAAAAAAAAAAAAAAAAAAAAAAAAAAAAAAAAAAAAAAAAAATCTGAATTAGCAAAAAAAAAAAAAAAGTTAGCAAAAAAAAAAATTAGCAAAAAAAAACAAAAAAAATTAGAAAAAAAAATCTGAATTAGCAAAAAAAAAAAAATTAGAAAAAAAAATTAGCAAAAAAAAATTAGCAAAAAAAAATTGGAAAAAAAAAATTAGAAAAAAAATCTGAATTAGCAAAAAAAAAAAAGTCTGAATTAGCAAAAAACAACAAAAAATTAGAAAAAAAATCTGAATTAGCAAAAAAAAATATATATATATATATATATATATTTATATTTATAGAAAAAAAATTAGCAAAAGACAGAAAATCTGAATTAAAAAAAAATCTAAATTAGCGGAAAAAAAATCGGAGTTAGCAAAAAAATCCGAATTAGCAAAAAAAAAACAAAAAAAACAAAAAAAAAATCTGAATTACCAAAAAAAAAAATTAGAAAAAAAAAATCTGATTTAGCAAAAAATCTGAATGAAAAAAAAATTAGAAAAAAAAATTTGAATTAGCAAAAAAAGAAAAAAAAATTGGAAAAAAAAAATTAGCAAAAAAAAAAATAAAAAAAAAATCTGAATTAAAAAAAAAAAAACAAAAAAAAAATCTGAAATAGCAAAAAAAAAATTAGAAAAAAAAATCTGAATTAGCAAAAAAAAAATTTGAATTAGCAAAAAAAAAAAAAAAAATTAAAAAAAAAATCTGAATTAGCAAAAAAAAATAAAAAATTAGCAAAAAACAAATAGAAAAAAAAATCTGAATTAGCAAATAAAAAAAAAAATAAAAAAAATTGGAAAAAAAAATTAGAAAATTTTTTTTTGAATTAGCAAAAAAAATTAGAAAAAAAATCTGAATTAGCAAAAAAAAAAAATCTGAATTAGCAAAAAAAAAAAATTAGAAAAAAAATCTGAATTAGCAAAAAAAAAAAAAAATTGGAAAAAAAATTTTGAATTAGCAAAAAAAAAAAACATTTGAATTAGCAAAAAAAAAAAAAATCTGAATTAGCAAAAAGAACAAAAAAAAAATTAGAAAAAAAAATTAGAAAAAAAAAATTTGAATTAGCAAAAAAAAATCTGAATTATCAAAAAAAAAATTAGAAAAAAAAAATTTGAATTAGCAAAAAAAAAAATCTGAATTAGCAAAAAAAAAAAAAAAAAATTAGAAAAAAAATAGAAAAAAAAATCTGAATTAGCAAAAAAAAAAAAAAATTAGAAAAGAAATCTGAATTAGAAAAAAAAAAATTAGCAAAAGACAAAAAATCTGAATTAGCAAAAAAAAAAAAATAGAAAAAAAAATCTGAATTAGCAAAAAAAAAAAAAATCTGAATTAGCAAAAAAAAAAATAAAAATTAGAAAAAAAAATCTGAATTAGCAAAAAAAAAAATTGGAAAAAAAAAATTTGAATTAGCAAAAAAAAAAAAAATTTGAATTAGCAAAAAAAAAAAAATCTGAATTAGCAAAAAGAACAAAAAAAAAATTAGAAAAATAATAGACAAAAAAATCTGAATTAGCAAAAAAAAAAAAAAATTAGAAAAAAAAAATCTGAATTAGCAAAAAAAAAAATTGGAAAAAAAATTAGAAAAAAAAATAGACAAAAAAATCTGAATTAGCAAAAAAAAAAAAATTGGAAAAAAAAAGAAATTAGCAAAAAAAAAATCTGAATTAGCAAAAAAAAAAAAAAATTAGCAAAAAAAAAAATTAGCAAAAAAAAACAAAAAAAATAGAAAAAAAAAATCTGAATTAGCAAAAAAAAAAAAAAAAAAAAATTAGAAAAAAAAAATTTGAATTAGCAAAAAAAAAAAAATCTGAATTAGCAAAAAAAAAATTTGAATTAGCAAAAAAAAAAAAAATCTGAATTAGCAAAAAAAAAATAAAAATTAGAAAAAAAATAGGGAAAAAAAAATCTGAATTAGCAAAAAAAAAAAAAAAAAAAAAAAAAAAAAAAAAAAAAAATAGCAAAAAACAAATCTGAATTAGCAAAAAAAAATAAAAGTTAACAAAAAAAAAAATTAGCAAAAAAAAAAACAAAAAAAATTAGAAAAAAAAATCTGAATTAGCAAAAAAAAAAAAATTAGAAAAAAATTAGCAAAAAAAAAATTGGAAACAAAAATTAGAAAAAAAATCTGAATTAGCAAAAAAAAAAAAAATCTGAATTAGCAAAAAACAACAAAAAATTAGAAAAAAAATCTGAATTAGCAAAAAAAAAAAAAAAAATTGGAAAAAAAATAGAAAAAAAAATCTGAATTAGCAAAAAAAAAAAAAAAAAAATTAGAAAAATAATAGCAAAAAAATCTGAATTAGCAAAAAAAAAAATTAGCAAAAAAAAAACAAAAAAAAATAGAAAAAAAATTAGCAAAAAAAAAAAAATATGAATTAGCAAAAAAAAAAAAATTAGAAAAAAAATAGAAAAAAAAATCTGAATTAGCAAAAAACAAAAAAAAAATTTAGCAAAAAAAAACAAAAAAAATTAGAAAAAAACAAAAAAAATTAGAAGAAAAAAAATTAGCAAAAAAAAAATATGAATTAGCAAAAAAAAAAAATCTGAATTAACAAAAAAAAAAAAAAAAAATCTAAATTAGCAAAAAATTTGAAAAAAAATTATAAAAAAAAAATCGGAATTAGCAAATAAATCTGAATTAGCAAAAAAAAAACAAAAAAAATCTGAATTAGCAAAAAAAAAAAAAATCTGAATTAGCAAAAAAAAAAAAAAAAATTAGAAAAAAAATCTGAATTAGCAAAAAAAAAAAATAGAAAAAAAAATTAGCAAAAAAAATTGGAAAAAAAATTAGAAAAAAAAATCTGAATTAGCAAAAAAAAAAAAATCTGAATTAGCAAAAAACAAAAAAAAATTAGAAAAAAAATCTGAATTAGCAAAAAAATCTGAATTAGCAAAAAAAAAAAAAAAATCTGAATTAGCAAAAAAAAAATAAAAATTAGAAAAAAAATCTGAATTAGCAAAAAAAAAAAAAATTGGAAAAAAAAATTGAATTAGCAAAAAAAAAAAAAAAATCTGAATTAGCAAAAAGAACAAAAAAAAAATTAGAAAAATAATAGACAAAAAAATCTGAATTAGCAAAAAAAAACAATTAGAAAAAAAAATCTGAATTAGCAAAAAAAAATAAAAAAAAAATTGAATTAGCAAAAAGAATTAGAAAAAAAAAAATCTGAATTAGCAAAAAAAAAAAATCTGAATTAGCAAAAAAAAAAATTGGAAAAAAAAATTAGAAAAAAAGAATAGAAAAAAAAATCTGAATTAGCAAAAAAAAAGAAAAAAATTGAATTAGCAAAAAAAAAAAAAATTGAATTAGCAAAAAAAAAAAAAAATCTGAATTAGCAAAAAAACAAAAAAAAATTAGAAAAAAAATAGACAAAAAACTCTGAATTAGCAAAAAAAAATGGAAAAAAAAGAAATTAGCAAAAAAAAATCTGAATTAGCAAAAAAAAATATAAAAATTAGCAAAAAAAAAAAATTAGCAAAAAAAAAACAAAAAAAATTAGAAAAAAAATCTGAATAGCAAAAAAAAAAAATTAGAAAAAAAAATTAGCTAAAAAAAATTGGAAAAAAAAATTAGAAAAAAAATCTGAATTAGCAAAAAAAAAAAAATCTGAATTAGCAAAAAACAAAAAAAAAATTAGAAAAAAAAATCTGAATTAGCAAAAAAAAAAAAATCTGAATTAGCAAAAAATTAGAAAAATTAGAAAAAAAATCTGAATTAGCAAAAAAAAAAAAATTAGAAAAAAAAATTAGCAAAAAAAATTGGAAAAAAAAAATTAGAAAAAAAATCTGAATTAGCAAAAAAAAATCTGAATTAGCAAAAAAATCTGAATTAGCAAAAAAAAAAAAAAAAATTAGAAAAAAAAATCTGAATTAGCAAAAAAAAAATTGGAAAAAAAAATTAGAAAAAAAAATCTGAATTAGAAAAAAAAAAAAAATTAGAAAAAAAATAGAAAAAAAATCTGAATTAGCAAAAAACAAAAAAAAAATTAGCAAAAAAAATTAGAAAAAAAAATATGAATTAACAAAAAAAAAAATCTGAATTAACAAAAAAAAAAAAAAAAAAAATCTAAATTAGCAAAAAAAAAAAAAAAAAAATTTGAAAAAAAAATTAGAAAAAAAAAATCTGAATTAGCAAAAAAATCTGAATTAGCAAAAAAAAAACAAAAAAAAACAAAAAAAAATCTGAATTAGCAAAAAAAAAAATTAGAAAAAAAAATCTGAATTAGCAAAATATCTGAATGAAAAAAAAAATTAGAAAAAAAAAATCTGAATTACAAAAAAAAAAAAAATCTGAATTAGCAAAAAAAAAAAAAAATTAGCAAAAAAAAAATCTGAATTAGCAAAAAAATTGGAAAAAAAAATTAGAAAAAAAAAATTTGAATTAGCAAAAAAAAAAAAAAAAAATTAAAAAAAAAATCTGAATTAGCAAAAAAAAAAAAAAATTTGAATTAGCAAAATAAAATTAGAAAAAATATCTGAATTAGCAAAAAAAAAAAAAATCTGAATTAGCAAAAAAAAAATTGGAAAAAAAATTAGAAAAAAAAAATAAAAAAAAAATCTGAATTAGCAAAAAAAAAAAAAATTGAATTAGCAAAAAAAAAAAAAAAAAATTTGAATTAGCAAAAAAAAAAAAAAAAAATCTGAATTAGCAAAAAAACAAAAAAAAAAAATTAGAAAAAAAATAGACAAAAAAATCTGAATTAGCAAAAAAAAAAAAAAAAAAAAAAAAAAAACTGAATTAGAAAAAAAAAATTAGAAAAAAAAATCTGAATTAGCAAAAAAAAAAAATTGAATTAGCAAAAAAAAATTAGAAAAAAAATCTGAATTAGCAAAAAAAAAAAATCTGAATTAGCAAAAAAAAATTGGAAAAAAAAAATTAGAAAAAAAAATAGAAAAAAAAAATCTGAATTAGCAAAAAAAAAAAAATTGAATTAGCAAAAAAAATAAAAAAAAAAAAATTTGAATTAACAAAAAAAAAATTGGAAAAAAAAATTAGAAAAAAAATAGACAAAAAAATTTGAATTAGCAAAAAAAAAAAAATAGAAAAGAAATCTGAATTAGCAAAAAAAAAAATTAGAAAAAAAAAATTAGCAAAAGACAAAAAATCTGAATTAGCAAAAAAAAAAAAAATAGAAAAAAAAATCTGAATTAGCAAAAAAAAAAAATCTGAATTAGCAAAAAAAAAATAAAAATTACAAAAAAAATCTGAATTAGCAAAAAAAAAAAAAAATTGGAAAAAAAAAATTTGAATTAGCAAAAAAAAAAAAAAAATTTGAATTAGCAAAAAAAAAAATCTGAATTAGCAAAAAGAACAAAAGGAAAATAGAAAAATAATAGACAAAAAAATCTGAATTAGCAAAAAAAAAAAAAAAATAGAAAAAAAAAATCTGAATTAGCAAAAAAAAAAAAAAAAATTGAATTAGCAAAAAAAAATTAGAAGAAAAAAATCTGTATTAGCAAAAAAAAAAAATCTGAATTAGCAAAAAAAAAATTGGAAAAAAAATTAGAAAAAAGAATAGAAAAAAAAATCTGAATTAGCAAAAAAAATTGGAAAAAAAAAATTAGAATTAGCAAAAAACAAAAAAAAAATTAGAAAAAAAATCTGAATTAGCAAAAAAAAAAAAATCTGAATTAGCAAAAAATTAGAAAAATTAGAAGAAAAAAAATCTGAATTAGCAAAAAAAAAAAAATTAGAAAAAAAATTAGCAAAAAAAATTGGAAAAAAAAAATTAGAAAACAAAATCTGAATTAGCAAAAAAAAAAAATCTGAATTAGCAAAAAACAAAAAAAAATTAGAAAAAAAATCTGAATTAGCAAAAAAATCTGAATTAGCAAAAAAAAAAAAAAATTAGAAAAAAAAATCTGAATTAGCAAAAAAAAAAAAATCTGAATTAACAAAAAAAAAAAAAAAAAATTTAAATTAGCAAAAAATTTGAAAAAAAAATTAGAAAAAAAAAAATCGGAATTAGCAAAAAAATCTGAATTAGCAAAAAAAAAACAAAAAAAAAAAAAAATCTGAATTAGCAAAAAAAAAAAAAAAAATCTGAATTAGCAAAAAAAAAAAAAAAATTAGAAAAAAAAAATCTGAATTAGCAAAAAAAAAAAATAGAAAAAAAAATTAGCAAAAAAAATTGGAAAAAAAATTAGAAAAAAAAATCTGAATTAGCAAAAAAAAAAAATCTGAATTAGCAAAAAAATCTGAATTAGAAAAAAAATAAAAAATCTGAATTAGCAAAAAAAAAATAAAAATTAGAAAAAAATCTGAATTAGCAAAAAAAAAAAAATTGGAAAAAAAATCTGAATTAGCAAAAAGAACAAAAAAAAAAATTAGAAAAATAATAGACAAAAAAATCTGAATTAGCAAAAAAAAAAAAATTAGAAAAAAAAATCTGAATTAGCAAAAAAAAATTGAATTAGCAAAAAAAAAATATGAATTAGCAAAAAAAAAAAAAACTGAATTAGCAAAAAAAAATTGGAAAAAAAAAAATTAGAAAAAAAGAATAGAAAAAAAAATAAAAAAAAATTGAATTAGCAAAAAAAAAAAAAATCTGAATTAGCAAAAAAACAGAAAAAAAAATTAGAAAAAAAATAGACAAAAAACTCTGAATTAGCAAAAAAAATGAAAAAAAAAGAAATTAGCAAAAAAAAATCTGAATTAGCAAAAAAAAATATAAAAATTAGCAAAAAAAAAACAAAAAAAATTAGAAAAAAAATCTGAATAGCAAAAATAAAAAAAAAATTTGAATTAGCAAAAAAAAAATCTGAATTAGCAAAAAAAAAATTAGAAAAAAAAAATTTGAATTAGCAAAAAAAAAAAATCTGAATTAGAAAAAAAAAAAAAAAATAGAAAAAAATATAGGAAAAAAAATCTGAATTAGCAAAAAAAAATCTGAATTAGCAAAAAAAAAAAAAAAGTTAGCAAAAAAAAAATAATTAGCAAAAAAAAAACAAAAAAAAAATAGAAAAAAAAATCTGAATTAGCAAAAAAAAAAAAATTAGAAAAAAAAATTAGAAAAAAAAATCTGAATTAGCAAAAAAAAAAAAATTAGAAAAAAAACAGAAAAAAAAATCTGAATTAGCAAAAAACAAAAAAAAAAATTTGCAAAAAAAAACAAAAAAAATTAGAAAAAAACAAAAAAAATTAGAAAAAAAAAATATGAATTAGCAAAAAAGAAAACTGAATTAACAAAAAAAAAAGAAAAAATCTAAATTAGCAAAAAAAAAAAAAAAAAAAAAATAGAAAAAAAATATCGGAATTAAAAAAAAAAAAAATCTGAATTAGCAAAAAAAAAAAAATTAGCAAAAAAAAATCTGAATTAGCAAAAAAAAAAAAAAAAAAAAATTGGAAAAAAAAAATTAGAAAAAAAAAATTTGAATTAGCAAAAAAAAAAAAAAAAAAATTAAAAAAAAAATCTGAATTAGCAAAAAAAAAAAAACAAAAATTTGAATTAGCAAAATAAAATAAGAAAAAAAATCTGAATTAGCAAAAAAAAAAAAAAAAATCTGAATTAGCAAAAAAAAAAATTGGAAAAAAAATTAGAAAAAAAAAATAGAAAAAAATCTGAATTAGCAAAAAAAAAAAAAAATTTGAATTAGCAAAAAAAAAAAAAAAAAATTTGAATTAGCAAAAAAAAAATCTGAATTAGCAAAAAAACAAAAAAAAAAAATTAGAAAAAAAAATAGACAAAAAAATCTGAATTATCTGAATTAGCAAAAAAAAAAAAAAAAAAAAGAAATTAGCAAAAAAAAACAATCTGAATTAGCAAAAAAAAAAAAAAAAAAAATTGGAAAAAAAGAAATTAGCAAAAAAAAAATCTGAATTAGGAAAAAAAAAATAAAAGTTAACAAAAAAAAAATTAGCAAAAAAATAGAAAAAAAAATCTGAATTAGCAAAAACAAAAATTAGAAAAAAAAAATTAGCAATAAAAATTGTAAAAAAAAAATTAGAAAAAAAATCTGAATTAGCAAAAAAAAAAATCTGAATTAGCAAAAAACAAAAAAAAAATTAGAAAAAAAATCTGAATTAGCAAAAAAATCTGAATTAGCAAAAAAAAAAAAAAAAAAAATCTGAATTAGCAAAAAAAAAAAATTAGAAAAAAAAATCTGAATTAGCAAAAAAAAAAATTAGAAAAAAAAAATTAGCAAAAAAAATTGGAAAAAAAAATTAGAAAAAAAATCTGAATTAGCAAAAAAAAAAAAATCTGAATTAGCAAAAAACAAAAAAAAATTAGAAAAAAATCTGAATTAGCAAAAAAATCTGAATTAGCAAAAAAAAAAAAAATTTGAATTAGCAAAAAAAAAAAAAAAAATCTGAATTAGCAAAAAAACAAAAAAAAAAATCAGAAAAAAAATAGACAAAAAAATCTGAATAAGCAAAAAAAAAAAAAAAAAAAATTGAAAAAAAAAGAAATTAGCAAAAAAAAAATCTGAATTAGCAAAAAAAAAAAATTGAATTAGAAAAAAAAAATCTGAATTAGCAAAAAAAAATGGAAAAAAAAATTTTAATTAGCAAAAAAAAAAAAATCTGAATTAGCAAAAAAAAAAAAAAATTAGAAAAAAATAGGAAAAAAAATCTGAATTAGCAAAAAAAAAAAAAAAAAAAAAAAAAAAAAAAAAAAAAAAAAAAAAAAATTAGCAAAAAAAAATCTGAATTAGCAAAAAAAAAAAAAAAAGTTAGCAAAACAAAAAAAAATAGAAAAAAAAATTTGAATTAGCAAAAAAAAAAATTAGAAAAAAAATTAGCAAAAAAAATTGTAAAAAAAAAATTAGAAAAAAAATCTGAATTAGAAAAAAAAAAAAATCTGAATTAGCAAAAAACAAAAAAAAATTAGAAAAAAATCTGAATTAGCAAAAAAATCTGAATTAGCAAAAAAAAAAAAAAAAAATCTGAATTAGCAAAAAAAAAAAAATTAGAAAAAATCTGAATTAGCAAAAAAAAAAAATTAGAAAAAAAAATCAGCAAAAAAAATTGGAAAAAAAAATTAAAAAAAAAATCTGAATTAGCAAAAAAAAAAAAATCTGAATTAGCAAAAAACAAAAAAAAAATTAGAAAAAAATCTGAATTAGCAAAAAAATCTGAATTAGCAAAAAAAAAAAAAAAAAAAAAAAAAATCTGAATTAGCAAAAAAAAAAAAAAAAAATTGAATTAGCAAAAAAAATTAGAAAAAAAAATCTGAATTAGCAAAAAAAAAAAATCTGAATTAGCAAAAAAAAAATTAGAAAAAAAAAATTAGCAATAAAAATTGTAAAAAAAAAATTAGAAAAAAAATCTGAATTAGCAAAAAAAAAAATCTGAATTAGCAAAAAACAAAAAAAAATTAGAAAAAAAATCTGAATTAGCAAAAAAATCTGAATTAGCAAAAAAAAAAAAAAAAAATCTGAATTAGCAAAAAAAAAAAATTAGAAAAAAAATCTGAATTAGCAAAAAAAAAAATTAGAAAAAAAAAATTAGAAAAAAAATTGGAAAAAAAAATTAGAAAAAAAATCTGAATTAGCAAAAAAAAAAAAATCTGAATTAGCAAAAAACAAAAAAAAATTAGAAAAAAATCTGAATTAGCAAAAAAATCTGAATTAGCAAAAAAAAAAAAAAAATTGAATTAGCAAAAAAAAAAAAAAAAAAAATCTGAATTAGCAAAAAAACAAAAAAAAAAATTAGAAAAAAAATAGACAAAAAAATCTGAATAAGCAAAAAAAAAAAAAAAAAAAAATTGAAAAAAAAAGAAATTAGCAAAAAAAAAATCTGAATTAGCAAAAAAAAAAAAATTGAATTAGAAAAAAAAAATCTGAATTAGCAAAAAAAAAAAATAGAAAAAAAAATTAGCAAAAAAAATTGGAAAAAAAATTAGAAAAAAAAATCTGAATTAGCAAAAAAAAAAAATCTGAATTAGCAAAAAAATCTGAATTAGAAAAAAAATAAAAAATCTGAATTAGCAAAAAAAAAAATAAAAATTAGAAAAAAATCTGAATTAGCAAAAAAAAAAAAATTGGAAAAAAAATCTGAATTAGCAAAAAGAACAAAAAAAAAATTAGAAAAATAATAGACAAAAAAATCTGAATTAGCAAAAAAAAAAAAATTAGAAAAAAAAATCTGAATTAGCAAAAAAAAAAAAAAAAAAAAATTGAATTAGCAAAAAAAAAATATGAATTAGCAAAAAAAAAAAAATCTGAATTAGCAAAAAAAAAATTGGAAAAAAAAAATTAGAAAAAAAGAATAGAAAAAAAAATAAAAAAAAATTGAATTAGCAAAAAAAAAAAAAATCTGAATTAGCAAAAAAACAGAAAAAAAATAGACAAAAAACTCTGAATTAGCAAAAAAAATGGAAAAAAAAAGAAATTAGCAAAAAAAAATCTGAATTAGCAAAAAAAAATATAAAAATTAGCAAAAAAAAAACAAAAAAAATTAGAAAAAAAATCTGAATAGCAAAAATAAAAAAAAAATTTGAATTAGCAAAAAAAAAATCTGAATTAGCAAAAAAAAAATTAAAAAAAAAAAATTTGAATTAGCAAAAAAAAAAAAATCTGAATTAGAAAAAAAAAAAAAAAAAAATAGAAAAAAATATAGGAAAAAAAATCTGAATTAGCAAAAAAAAATCTGAATTAGCAAAAAAAAAAAAAAAGTTAGCAAAAAAAAAATAATTAGCAAAAAAAAACAAAAAAAAAATAGAAAAAAAAATCTGAATTAGCAAAAAAAAAAAAATTAGAAAAAAAAATTAGAAAAAAAAATCTGAATTAGCAAAAAAAAAAAATTAGAAAAAAAACAGAAAAAAAAATCTGAATTAGCAAAAAACAAAAAAAAAACAAAAAAAATTAGAAAAAAACAAAAAAAATTAGAAAAAAAAAATATGAATTAGCAAAAAAGAAAACTGAATTAACAAAAAAAAAGAAAAAATCTAAATTAGCAAAAAAAAAAAAAAAAAAAAATAGAAAAAAAATATCGGAATTAAAAAAAAAAAAAAATCTGAATTAGCAAAAAAAAAAAAATTAGCAAAAAAAAATCTGAATTAGCAAAAAAAAAAAAAAAAAAATTGGAAAAAAAAAATTAGAAAAAAAAAATTTGAATTAGCAAAAAAAAATTAAAAAAAAAATCTGAATTAGCAAAAAAAAAAAAAAAACAAAAATTTGAATTAGCAAAATAAAATAAGAAAAAAAATCTGAATTAGAAAAAAAAAAAAAAAAATCTGAATTAGCAAAAAAAAATGGAAAAAAAAATTTTAATTAGCAAAAAAAAAAAATCTGAATTAGCAAAAAAAAAAAAAAATTAGAAAAAAATAGGAAAAAAAATCTGAATTAGCAAAAAAAAAAAAAAAAAAAAAAAAAAAAAAAAAAAAAAAAAAAAAATTAGCAAAAAAAAATCTGAATTAGCAAAAAAAAAAAAAAAAAGTTAGCAAAACAAAAAAAAATAGAAAAAAAAATTTGAATTAGCAAAAAAAAAATTAGAAAAAAAATTAGCAAAAAAAATTGTAAAAAAAAAATTAGAAAAAAAATCTGAATTAGAAAAAAAAAAAAATCTGAATTAGCAAAAAACAAAAAAAAATTAGAAAAAAATCTGAATTAGCAAAAAAATCTGAATTAGCAAAAAAAAAAAAAAAAAAATCTGAATTAGCAAAAAAAAAAAAATTAGAAAAAATCTGAATTAGCAAAAAAAAAAAATTAGAAAAAAAAATCAGCAAAAAAAATTGGAAAAAAAAATTAAAAAAAAAATCTGAATTAGCAAAAAAAAAAAAATCTGAATTAGCAAAAAACAAAAAAAAAATTAGAAAAAAATCTGAATTAGCAAAAAAATCTGAATTAGCAAAAAAAAAAAAAAAAAAAAAAAAAATCTGAATTAGCAAAAAAAAAAAAAAAAATTGAATTAGCAAAAAAAATTAGAAAAAAAAATCTGAATTAGCAAAAAAAAAAAATCTGAATTAGCAAAAAAAAAATTAGAAAAAAAAAATTAGCAATAAAAATTGTAAAAAAAAAATTAGAAAAAAAATCTGAATTAGCAAAAAAAAAAATCTGAATTAGCAAAAAACAAAAAAAAATTAGAAAAAAAATCTGAATTAGCAAAAAAATCTGAATTAGCAAAAAAAAAAAAAAAAAAATCTGAATTAGCAAAAAAAAAAAATTAGAAAAAAAATCTGAATTAGCAAAAAAAAAAATTAGAAAAAAAAAATTAGAAAAAAAATTGGAAAAAAAAATTAGAAAAAAAATCTGAATTAGCAAAAAAAAAAAAATCTGAATTAGCAAAAAACAAAAAAAAATTAGAAAAAAATCTGAATTAGCAAAAAAATCTGAATTAGCAAAAAAAAAAAAAAAATTGAATTAGCAAAAAAAAAAAAAAAAAAAAATCTGAATTAGCAAAAAAACAAAAAAAAAAATTAGAAAAAAAATAGACAAAAAAATCTGAATAAGCAAAAAAAAAAAAAAAAAAAATTGAAAAAAAAAGAAATTAGCAAAAAAAAAATCTGAATTAGCAAAAAAAAAAAAATTGAATTAGAAAAAAAAAATCTGAATTAGCAAAAAAAAAAAATAGAAAAAAAAATTAGCAAAAAAAATTGGAAAAAAAATTAGAAAAAAAAATCTGAATTAGCAAAAAAAAAAAATCTGAATTAGCAAAAAAATCTGAATTAGAAAAAAAATAAAAAATCTGAATTAGCAAAAAAAAAAATAAAAATTAGAAAAAAATCTGAATTAGCAAAAAAAAAAAAATTGGAAAAAAAATCTGAATTAGCAAAAAGAACAAAAAAAAAATTAGAAAAATAATAGACAAAAAAATCTGAATTAGCAAAAAAAAAAAAAATTAGAAAAAAAAATCTGAATTAGCAAAAAAAAAAAAAAAAAAAAATTGAATTAGCAAAAAAAAAATATGAATTAGCAAAAAAAAAAAAATCTGAATTAGCAAAAAAAAAATTGGAAAAAAAAAATTAGAAAAAAAGAATAGAAAAAAAAATAAAAAAAAATTGAATTAGCAAAAAAAAAAAAAATCTGAATTAGCAAAAAAACAGAAAAAAAATAGACAAAAAACTCTGAATTAGCAAAAAAAATGGAAAAAAAAAAGAAATTAGCAAAAAAAAAATCTGAATTAGCAAAAAAAAATATAAAAATTAGCAAAAAAAAAACAAAAAAAATTAGAAAAAAAATCTGAATAGCAAAAATAAAAAAAAAATTTGAATTAGCAAAAAAAAAATCTGAATTAGCAAAAAAAAAATTAAAAAAAAAAAATTTGAATTAGCAAAAAAAAAAAAATCTGAATTAGAAAAAAAAAAAAAAAAAAATAGAAAAAAATATAGGAAAAAAAATCTGAATTAGCAAAAAAAAATCTGAATTAGCAAAAAAAAAAAAAAAGTTAGCAAAAAAAAAATAATTAGCAAAAAAAAACAAAAAAAAAATAGAAAAAAAAATCTGAATTAGCAAAAAAAAAAAAATTAGAAAAAAAAATTAGAAAAAAAAATCTGAATTAGCAAAAAAAAAAAATTAGAAAAAAAACAGAAAAAAAAATCTGAATTAGCAAAAAACAAAAAAAAAACAAAAAAAATTAGAAAAAAACAAAAAAAATTAGAAAAAAAAAATATGAATTAGCAAAAAAGAAAACTGAATTAACAAAAAAAAAGAAAAAATCTAAATTAGCAAAAAAAAAAAAAAAAAAAAATAGAAAAAAAATATCGGAATTAAAAAAAAAAAAAAATCTGAATTAGCAAAAAAAAAAAAATTAGCAAAAAAAAATCTGAATTAGCAAAAAAAAAAAAAAAAAAATTGGAAAAAAAAAATTAGAAAAAAAAAATTTGAATTAGCAAAAAAAAATTAAAAAAAAAATCTGAATTAGCAAAAAAAAAAAAAAACAAAAATTTGAATTAGCAAAATAAAATAAGAAAAAAAATCTGAATTAGAAAAAAAAAAAAAAAAATCTGAATTAGCAAAAAAAAAAATTGGAAAAAAAATTAGAAAAAAAAAATAGAAAAAAATCTGAATTAGCAAAAAAAAAAAAAAATTTGAATTAGCAAAAAAAAAAAAAAAAAATTTGAATTAGCAAAAAAAAAATCTGAATTAGCAAAAAAACAAAAAAAAAAAAATTAGAAAAAAAAATAGACAAAAAAATCTGAATTAGCAAAAAAAAAAAAAAGAAATTAGCAAAAAAAAAAATCTGAATTAGCAAAAAAAAAAAAAAAAAAATTGGAAAAAAAGAAATTAGCAAAAAAAAAATCTGAATTAGGAAAAAAAAAATAAAAGTTAGCAAAAAAAAAATTAGCAAAAAAATAGAAAAAAAAATCTGAATTAGCAAAAAAAAAAATTAGAAAAAAAAAATTAGCAATAAAAATTGTAAAAAAAAAATTAGAAAAAAAATCTGAATTAGCAAAAAAAAAAATCTGAATTAGCAAAAAACAAAAAAAAAATTAGAAAAAAAATCTGAATTAGCAAAAAAATCTGAATTAGCAAAAAAAAAAAAAAAAAAATCTGAATTAGCAAAAAAAAAAATTAGAAAAAAAAATCTGAATTAGCAAAAAAAAAAATTAGAAAAAAAAAATTAGCAAAAAAAATTGGAAAAAAAAATTAGAAAAAAAATCTGAATTAGCAAAAAAAAAAAAAATCTGAATTAGCAAAAAACAAAAAAAAATTAGAAAAAAATCTGAATTAGCAAAAAAATCTGAATTAGCAAAAAAAAAAAAAAATTTGAATTAGCAAAAAAAAAAAAAAAAAAATCTGAATTAGCAAAAAAACAAAAAAAAAAATCAGAAAAAAAATAGACAAAAAAATCTGAATAAGCAAAAAAAAAAAAAAAAAAATTGAAAAAAAAAGAAATTAGCAAAAAAAAAATCTGAATTAGCAAAAAAAAAAATTGAATTAGAAAAAAAAAATCTGAATTAGCAAAAAAAAATGGAAAAAAAAATTTTAATTAGCAAAAAAAAAAAATCTGAATTAGCAAAAAAAAAAAAAAATTAGAAAAAAATAGGAAAAAAAAAAAGAAATTAGCAAAAAAAAATCTGAATTAGCAAAAAAAAAAAAAGTTAGCAAAAAAAAAAAATTAGCAAAAAAAAAACAAAAAAAAATAGAAAAAAAAATTTGAATTAGCAAAAAAAAAATTAGAAAAAAAATTAGCAAAAAAAATTGTAAAAAAAAAATTAGAAAAAAAATCTGAATTAGCAAAAAAAAAAAATCTGAATTAGCAAAAAACAAAAAAAAATTAGAAAAAAATCTGAATTAGCAAAAAAATCTGAATTAGCAAAAAAAAAAAAAAAAAAATCTGAATTAGCAAAAAAAAAAAAATTAGAAAAAATCTGAATTAGCAAAAAAAAAAAAAAATTAGAAAAAAAAATCAGCAAAAAAAATTGGAAAAAAAAATTAGAAAAAAAATCTGAATTAGCAAAAAAAAAAAAATCTGAATTAGCAAAAAACAAAAAAAAAATTAGAAAAAAATCTGAATTAGCAAAAAAATCTGAATTAGCAAAAAAAAAAAAAAAAAAAAAAAAATCTGAATTAGCAAAAAAAAAAAAAAAAATTGAATTAGCAAAAAAAATTAGAAAAAAAAATCTGAATTAGCAAAAAAAAAAAAATCTGAATTTGCAAAAAAAAAAATTAGAAAAAAAAAATTAGCAATAAAAATTGTAAAAAAAAAATTAGAAAAAAAATCTGAATTAGCAAAAAAAAAAATCTGAATTAGCAAAAAACAAAAAAAAATTAGAAAAAAAATCTGAATTAGCAAAAAAATCTGAATTAGCAAAAAAAAAAAAAAAAAAATCTGAATTAGCAAAAAAAAAAAATTAGAAAAAAAATCTGAATTAGCAAAAAAAAAAATTAGAAAAAAAAAATTAGCAAAAAAAATTGGAAAAAAAAATTAGAAAAAAAATCTGAATTAGCAAAAAAAAAAAAATCTGAATTAGCAAAAAACAAAAAAAAATTAGAAAAAAATCTGAATTAGCAAAAAAATCTGAATTAGCAAAAAAAAAAAAAAAATTGAATTAGCAAAAAAAAAAAAAAAAAAATCTGAATT
>CAWVNZ010001462.1:62500-72500 GCA_963930735.1 Dioctria linearis
TAAAAAATCTGAATTAGCAAAAACACAAAAAAAAATTAGAAAAAAAAATAGACAAAAAAATCTGAATTAGCAAAAAAAAAAAATGGAAAAAAAAAGAAATTAGCAAAAAAAAAATCTGAATTAGCAAAAAAAAAATAAAAATTAGCAAAAAAAAAACAAAAAAAAATTAGAAAAAAAAATCTGAATTAGCAAAAAAAAAAAAAAAATAGAAAAAAAAATTAAAAAAAAAAATTTGAATTAGCAAAAAAAAATTTGAATTAGCAAAAAAAAAATCTGAATTTGCAAAAAAAAAAAAAAAAATTAAAAAAAATATAGAAAAAAAATCTGAATTAGCAAAAAAAAAAAAATTAGTAAAGAAATCTGAATTAGCAAAAAAAAAAAAATTAGAAAAAAAAATTAGCAAAAGACTGAATTAGCAAAAAAAAAAAAATTGGAAAAAAAATTAGAAAAAAAAATCTGAATTAGCAAAAAACAAAAAAAAATTAGAAAAAAAATCTGAATTAGCAAAAAAAAAACTGAATTAGCAAAAAAAAAAAACAAAAAAAAAAAAATTAGAAAAAAAAATCTGAATTAACAAAAAAAAAAAAAAAAATCTAAATTAGCGAAAAAAAAAAATCGGAGTTAGCAAAAAAATCTGAATTAGCAAAAAAAAAACAAAAAAAACAAAAAAAAAATCTGAGTTACCAAAAAAAAAAATTAGAAAAAAAAAATCTGAATTAGCAAAAAATCTGAATGAAAAAAAAATTAGAAAAAAAAATTTGAATTAGCAAAAAAAGAAAAAAAAATTGGAAAAAAAAATTACCAAAAAAAAAAAAAATAAAAAAAAAATCTGAATTAAAAAAAAAAAAAAAAAAAATCTGAAATAGCAAAAAAAAAAAAAAAAAAAAAAATTAGAAAAAAAAATCTGAATTAGCAAAAAAAAAATTAGAAAAAAAAAATTTGAATTAGCAAAAAAAAAAAAAAATTAAAAAAAAAATCTGAATTAGCAAAAAAAAATAAAAAATTAGCAAAAAACAAAAAGAAAAAAAAATCTGAATTAGCAAAAAAAAAAAAATAAAAAAAATTGGAAAAAAAAATTAGAAAATTTTTTTTGAATTAGCAAAAAAAATTAGAAAAAAAATCTGAATTAGCAAAAAAAAAATCTGAATTAGCAAAAAAAAAAAAAAAAAAATTAGAAAAAAAAATAGAAAAAAAAATCTGATTAGCAAAAAAAAAAAATTAGAAAAGAAATCTGAATTAGCAAAAAAAAAATTAGAAAAAAAAAATTAGCAAAAGACAAAAAGTCTGAATTAACAAAAAAAAAATAATAGAAAAAAAAATCTGAATTAGCAAAAAAAAAAATCTGAATTAGCAAAAAAAAAAAAATGGAAAAAAAAATTTGAATTAGCAAAAAAAAAAAAATCTGAATTAGCAAATAGAACAAAAAAAAAATTAGAAAAATAATAGACAAAAAAATCTGAATTAGCAAAAAAAAAAAAATTAGAAAAAAAAAATCTGAATTAGCAAAAAAAAAAAAAAAAAAAAATTGAATTAGCAAAAAAATCTGAATTAGCAAAAAAAAAATTGGAAAAAAAATTAGAAAAAAAAATAGAAAAAAATCTGAATTAGCAAAAAAAAAAAAAAATTTGAATTAGCAAAAAAAAAAAATCTGAATTAGCAAAAAGATCAAAAAAAAATTAGAAAAATAATAGACAAAAAAATCTGAATTAGCAAAAAAAAAAAAAAAAATTAGAAAAAAAAAATCTGAATTAGCAAAAAAAAAAAAAAATTGAATTAGCAAAAAAAAATTAGAAGAAAAAAATCTGAATTAGCAAAAAAAAAGAAAATCTGAATTAGCAAAAAAAAAAAATTGGAAAAAAAATTAGAAAAAAAAATAGACAAAAAAATCTGAATTAGCAAAAAAAAAAAATTGGAAAAAAAAGAAATTAGCAAAAAAAAATCTGAATTAGCAAAAAAAAAAAAAAATTAGCAAAAAAAAAATTAGCAAAAAAAAACAAAAAAAATAGAAAAAAAAATCTGAATTAGCAAAAAAAAAATCTGAATTAGCAAAAAAAAAAAAAAAATTAGAAAAAAAAAATAGGGAAAAAAAAATCTGAATTAGCAAAAAAAAAAAAAAAAAAAAAAAATAAAAATTAGCAAAAAACAAATCTGAATTAGCAAAAAAAAAAAAAAGTTAGCAAAAAAAAAATTAGCAAAAAAAAAACAAAAAAAATTAGAAAAAAAAATCTGAATTAGCAAAAAAAAAAAAAAAATTAGAAAAAAAATTAGCAAAAAAAAATTGGAAAAAAAAATTAGAAAAAAAATCTGAATTAGCAAAAAACAACAAAAAATTAGAAAAAAAATCTGAATTAGCAAAAAAAAAAAAATATATATATATATATATTTATATTTATAGAAAAAAAATTAGCAAAAGACAAAAAATCTGAATTAGCAAAAAAAAAAAAATTGGAAAAAAAATTAGAAAAAAAAAATCTGAATTAGCAAAAAACAAAAAAAAAATATAAAAAAAAAATCTGAATTAACAAAAAAAAACTGAATTAGCAAAAAAAAAAAAAAATCTGAATTAGCAAAAAACAAAAAAAAAATAGAAAAAAAATCTGAATTAACAAAAAAAAACTGAATTAGCAAAAAAAAAAACAAAAAAAAATTAGAAAAAAAAATCTGAATTAGCAAAAAAAAAAAAATTGGAAAAAAAAATAGAAAAAAAAATCTGAATTAGCAAAAAAAAAAAAATTAGAAAAAAAAAATTAGCAAAAAAAATTGGAAAAAAAAATTAGAAAAAAAAATCTGAATTAGCAAAAAAATCTGAATTAGCAAAAAAAAAAAAAAAATTTGAATTAGCAAAAAAAAAAAAAAAAATCTGAATTAGCAAAAAAACAAAAAAAAAAATTAGAAAAAAAATAGACAAAAAAATCTGAATAAGCAAAAAAAAAAAAACAAAAATTGAAAAAAAAAGAAATTAGCAAAAAAAAAATCTGAATTAGCAAAAAAAGAAAAAAATTGAATTAGAAAAAAAAAAAATCTGAATTAGCAAAAAAAAATGGAAAAAAAAATTTTAATTAGCAAAAAAAAAAAATCTGAATTAGCAAAAAAAAAAAAAATTAGAAAAAAATAGGAAAAAAATCTGAATTAGCAAAAAAAAAAAAAAAAAAAAAAAAAGAAATTAGCAAAAAAAAATCTGAATTAGCAAAAAAAAATAAAAGTTAGCAAAAAAAAAATTAGCAAAAAAAAAAACAAAAAAAATAGAAAAAAAAATCTGAATTAGCAAAAAAAAAAAATTAAAAAAAAAAATTAGCAAAAAAAATTGTAAAAAAAAAATTAGAAAAAAAATCTGAATTAGCAAAAAAAAAAATCTGAATTAGCAAAAAACAAAAAAAAATTAGAAAAAAATCTGAATTAGCAAAAAAATCTGAATTAGCAAAAAAAAAATCTGAATTAGCAAAAAAAAAAAAAATTAGAAAAAAATCTGAATTAGCAAAAAAAAAATTAGAAAAAAAAATTAGCAAAAAAAATTGGAAAAAAAAATTAGAAAAAAAAATCTGAATTAGCAAAAAAAAAAAAATCTGAATTAGCAAAAAACAAAAAAAAAATTAGAAAAAAATCTGAATTAGCAAAAAAATCTGAATTAGCAAAAAAAAAAAAAAAAAAAAAAAAAAAAAAAAAAAAATCTGAATTAGCAAAAAAAAAAAAAAAATTGAATTAGAAAAAAAAATCTGAATTAGCAAAAAAAAAAATCTGAATTAGCAAAAAAAAAGAAATTGGAAAAAAAATTAGAAAAAAAAAATAGAAAAAAAAATCTGAATTAGGAAAAAAAAATTGAATTAGCAAAAAAATTTGAATTAGCAAAAAAAAATAAAAAATCTGAATTAGCAAAAACACAAAAAAAAATTAGAAAAAAAATAGACAAAAAAATCTGAATTAGCAAAAAAAAAAATGGAAAAAAAAAGAAAGTAGCAAAAAAAAAATCTGAATTAGCAAAAAAAAAATAAAAATTAGCAAAAAAAAAACAAAAAAAAATTAGAAAAAAAAATTTGAATTAGCAAAAAAAAAAAAAATAGAAAAAAAAATTAAAAAAAAAAAATTTGAATTAGCAAAAAAAAATTTGAATTAGCAAAAAAAAAATTAGAAAAAAAAATAGAAAAAAAATCTGAATTAGCAAAAAAAAAAAAAATTAGAAAAGAAATCTGAATTAGCAAAAAAAAAAAAAATTAGAAAAAAAATTAGCAAAAGACAAAAAATCTGAATTAGCAAAAAAAAAAAAATTGGAAAAAAAATTAGAAAAAAAAATCTGAATTAGCAAAAAACAAAAAAAAAATAGAAAAAAAATCTGAATTAGCAAAAAAAAACTGAATTAGCAAAAAAAAAACAAAAAAAAAATTAGAAAAAAAAATCTGAATTAACAAAAAAAAAAAAAAAAAAATCTAAATTAGCGAAAAAAAAAATCGGAGTTAGCAAAAAAATCTGAATTAGCAAAAAAAAAACAAAAAAAACAAAAAAAAAATCTGAATTACCAAAAAAAAAAAATTAGAAAAAAAAAATCTGAATTAGCAAAAAATCTGAATGAAAAAAAAATTAGAAAAAAAAATTTGAATTAGCAAAAAAAGAAAAAAAAATTGGAAAAAAAAATTAGCAAAAAAAAAAAATAAAAAAAAAATCTGAATTAAAAAAAAAACAAAAAAAAAATCTGAAATAGCAAAAAAAAAAAAAAATTAGAAAAAAAAATCTGAATTAGCAAAAAAAAAATTAGAAAAAAAAATTTGAATTAGCAAAAAAAAAAAAAATTAAAAAAAAAATCTGAATTAGCAAAAAAAAATAAAAAATTAGCAAAAAACAAATAGAAAAAAAAATCTGAATTAGCAAAAAAAAAATAAAATAAAAAAAATTGGAAAAAAAAATTAGAAAATTTTTTTTTGAATTAGCAAAAAAAATTAGAAAAAAAATCTGAATTAGCAAAAAAAAAAATCTGAATTAGCAAAAAAAAAAAAAAAATTAGAAAAAAAATCTGAATTAGGAAAAAAAAAAATTGGAAAAAAAAATTTTTAATTAGCAAAAAAAAAAAACATTTGAATTAGCAAAAAAAAAAAAAATCTGAATTAGCAAAAAGAACAAAAAAAAAAATTAGAAAAAAAAATTAGAAAAAAAAAATTTGAATTAGCAAAAAAAAATCTGAATTATCAAAAAAAAAATTAGAAAAAAAAATTAGAAAAAAAAAATTTGAATTAGCAAAAAAAAAATCTGAATTAGCAAAAAAAAAAAAAAAATTAGAAAAAAAAAATAGAAAAAAAAATCTGAATTAGCAAAAAAAAAAAAAAATTAGAAAAGAAATCTGAATTAGCAAAAAAAAAATTAGAAAAAAAAATTAGCAAAAGACAAAAAATCTGAATTAGCAAAAAAAAAAAAAAAATAGAAAAAAAAATCTGAATTAGCAAAAAAAAAAAATCTGAATTAGCAAAAAAAAAATAAAAATTAGAGAAAAAAAATCTGAATTAGCAAAAAAAAAAAAATTGGAAAAAAAAAATTTGAATTAGCAAAAAAAAAAATTTGAATTAGCAAAAAAAAAAAAAAATCTGAATTAGCAAAAAGAACAAAAAAAATTAGAAAAATAATAGACAAAAAAATCTGAATTAGCAAAAAAAAAAAAATTAGAAAAAAAAAATCTGAATTAGCATAAAAAAAAAAAAAATTGAATTAGCAAAAAAAATCTGAATTAGCAAAAAAAAATCTGAATTAGCAAAAAAAAAATTGGAAAAAAAATTAGAAAAAAAAATAGAAAAAAATCTGAATTAGCAAAAAAAAAAAAATTTGAATTAGCAAAAAAAAAAATCTGAATTAGCAAAAAGATCAAAAAAAAAATTAGAAAAATAATAGACAAAAAAATCTGAATTAGCAAAAAAAAAAAAATTAGAAAAAAAAAATCTGAATTAGCAAAAAAAAAAAAATTGAATTAGCAAAAAAAAATTAGAAGAAAAAATCTGAATTAGCAAAAAAAAAAAATCTGAATTAGCAAAAAAAAAAAATTGGAAAAAAAATTAGACAAAAAAATCTGAATTAGCAAAAAAAAACAAAATTGGAAAAAAAAGAAATTAGCAAAAAAAAAATCTGAATTAGCAAAAAAAAAAAAATTAGCAAAAAAAAAATTAGCAAAAAAAAACAAAAAAAATAGAAAAAAAAATCTGAATTAGCAAAAAAAAAATCTGAATTAGCAAAAAAAAAAATAAAAATTAGAAAAAAAAAATAGGGAAAAAAAAATCTGAATTAGCAAAAAAAAAAAAAATTGAATTAGCAAAAAAAAATAAAAGAAAAAATCTGAATTAGCAAAAAAAAAAAAAATTAGCAAAAAACAAATAGAAAAAAAAATCTGAATTAGCAAAAAAAAAAAAATAAAAAAATTGGAAAAAAATTTTTTTTGAATTAGCAAAAAAAATTAGAAAAAAAATCTGAATTTGCAAAAAAAAAAAAATCTGAATTAGCAAAAAAAATTAGAAAAAAAATCTGAATTAGCAAAAAAAAAAAAATTGGAAAAAAAAAATTTTGAATTAGCAAAAAAAAAAAATTTGAATTAGCAAAAAAAAAAAATCTGAATTAGCAAAAAGAACAAAAAAAAAAAATAAGAAAAAAAAATTAGAAAAAAAAAATTTGAATTAGCAAAAAAAAATCTGAATTATCAAAAAAAAAAATTAGAAAAAAAAATTAGAAAAAAAAAATTTGAATTAGCAAAAAAAAAAATCTGAATTAGCAAAAAAAAAAAAAAAAAAATTAGAAAAAAAAATAGAAAAAAAAATCTGAATTAGCAAAAAAAAAAAAAAATTAGAAAAGAAATCTGAATTAGCAAAAAAAAAAATTAGCAAAAGACAAAAAATCTGAATTAGCAAAAAAAAAAAAAAATAGAAAAAAAAAATCTGAATTAGCAAAAAAAAAAAATCTGAATTAGCAAAAAAAAAATAAAAATTACAAAAAAAATCTGAATTAGCAAAAAAAAAAAAAAAAAATTGGAAAAAAAAAATTTGAATTAGCAAAAAAAAAAAAAAATTTGAATTAGCAAAAAAAAAAAATCTGAATTAGCAAAAAGAACAAAAGGAAAATAGAAAAATAATAGACAAAAAAATCTGAATTAGCAAAAATAAAAAAAAATAGAAAAAAAAAATCTGAATTAGCAAAAAAAAAAAAAAAATTGAATTAGCAAAAAAAAATTAGAAGAAAAAAATCTGAATTAGCAAAAAAAAAAAATCTGAATTAGCAAAAAAAAAAATTGGAAAAAAAATTAGAAAAAAAAATAGAAAAAAAAATCTGAATTAGCAAAAAAAATTGGAAAAAAAAAATTAGAATTAGCAAAAAACAAAAAAAAAATTAGAAAAAAAATCTGAATTAGCAAAAAAAAAAAAATCTGAATTAGCAAAAAATTAGAAAAATTAGAAGAAAAAAAATCTGAATTAGCAAAAAAAAAAAAATTAGAAAAAAAAATTAGCAAAAAAAATTGGAAAAAAAAAATTAGAAAACAAAATCTGAATTAGCAAAAAAAAAAAATCTGAATTAGCAAAAAACAAAAAAAATTAGAAAAAAAAATCTGAATTAGCAAAAAAATCTGAATTAGCAAAAAAAAAAAAAAATTAGAAAAAAAAATCTGAATTAGCAAAAAAAAAAAATCTGAATTAACAAAAAAAAAAAAAAAAAAATTTAAATTAGCAAAAAATTTGAAAAAAAAATTAGAAAAAAAAAATCGGAATTAGCAAAAAAATCTGAATTAGCAAAAAAAAAACAAAAAAAAAAAAATCTGAATTAGCAAAAAAAAAAAAAAAAAATCTGAATTAGCAAAAAAAAAAAAAAAATTAGAAAAAAAAAATCTGAATTAGCAAAAAAAAAAATAGAAAAAAAAATTAGCAAAAAAAATTGGAAAAAAAATTAGAAAAAAAAATCTGAATTAGCAAAAAAAAAAAATCTGAATTAGCAAAAAAATCTGAATTAGAAAAAAAATAAAAAATGTGAATTAGCAAAAAAAAAATAAAAATTAGGAAAAAATCTGAATTAGCAAAAAAAAAAAATTGGAAAAAAAATCTGAATTAGCAAAAAGAACAAAAAAAAAATTAGAAAAATAATAGACAAAAAAATCTGAATTAGCAAAAAAAAAAAAATTAGAAAAAAAAATCTGAATTAGCAAAAAAAAAAAAAAAAAAAAAATGGAATAAGCAAAAAAAAAATATGAATTAGCAAAAAAAAAAAAATCTGAATTAGCAAAAAAAAAATTGGAAAAAAAAAAATTAGAAAAAAAGAATAGAAAAAAAAATAAAAAAAAATTGAATTAGCAAAAAAAAAAAAAATCTGAATTAGCAAAAAAACAAAAAAAAATTAGAAAAAAAATAGACAAAAAACTCTGAATTAGCAAAAAAAATGGAAAAAAAAGAAATTAGCAAAAAAAAATCTGAATTAGCAAAAAAAAATATAAAAATTAGCAAAAAAAAAACAAAAAAAATTAGAAAAAAAATCTGAATAGCAAAAATAAAAAAAAAATTTGAATTAGCAAAAAAAAAATCTGAATTAGCAAAAAAAAAATTAGAAAAAAAAAATTTGAATTAGCAAAAAAAAAAAAATCTGAATTAGAAAAAAAAAAAAAAAAAAATAGAAAAAAATATAGGAAAAAAAATCTGAAGTAGCAAAAAAAAATCTGAATTAGCAAAAAAAAAAAAAAAGTTAGCAAAAAAAAAATAATTAGCAAAAAAAAACAAAAAAAAATAGAAAAAAAAATCTGAATTAGCAAAAAAAAAAAAATTAGAAAAAAAAATTAGAAAAAAAAATCTGAATTAGCAAAAAAAAAAAAATTAGAAAAAAAACAGAAAAAAAAATCTGAATTAGCAAAAAACAAAAAAAAAATTAGCAAAAAAAAACAAAAAAAATTAGAAAAAAACAAAAAAAATTAGAAAAAAAAAATATGAATTAGCAAAAAAGAAAACTGAATTAACAAAAAAAAAAGAAAAAATCTAAATTAGCAAAAAAAATAGAAAAAAAATATCGGAATTAAAAAAAAAAAAAAATCTGAATTAGCAAAAAAAAAAAATTAGCAAAAAAAAATCTGAATTAGCAAAAAAAAAAAAAAAAAAAAATTGGAAAAAAAAAATTAGAAAAAAAAAATTTGAATTAGCAAAAAAAAAAAAAAAAAAAATTAAAAAAAAAATCTGAATTAGCAAAAAAAAAAAAAACAAAAATTTGAATTAGCAAAATAAAATAAGAAAAAAAATCTGAATTAGCAAAAAAAAAAAAAAATCTGAATTAGCAAAAAAAAAATTGGAAAAAAAATTAGAAAAAAAAAATAGAAAAAAATCTGAATTAGCAAAAAAAAAAAAATTTGAATTAGCAAAAAAAAATAAAAAAAATTTGAATTAGCAAAAAAAAAATCTGAATTAGCAAAAAAACAAAAAAAAAAAAATTAGAAAAAAAAATAGACAAAAAAATCTGAATTAGCAAAAAAAAAAAAAAAAAAAAGAAATTAGCAAAAAAAAAAAATCTGAATTAGCAAAAAAAAAAAAAAAAAATTGGAAAAAAAGAATTTAGCAAAAAAAAAATCTGAATTAGGAAAAAAAAAATAAAAGTTAGCAAAAAAAAAATTAGCAAAAAAATAGAAAAAAAAATCTGAATTAGCAAAAAAAAAATTTGAAAAAAAAAATTAGCAATAAAAATTGTAAAAAAAAAATTAGAAAAAAAATCTGAATTAGCAAAAAAAAAAATCTGAATTAGCAAAAAACAAAAAAAAAATTAGAAAAAAAATCTGAATTAGCAAAAAAATCTGAATTAGCAAAAAAAAAAAAAAAAAAAATCTGAATTAGCAAAAAAAAAAAAAATTAGAAAAAAAATCTGAATTAGCAAAAAAAAAAATTAGAAAAAAAAAATTAGCAAAAAAAATTGGAAAAAAAAATTAGAAAAAAAATCTGAATTAGCAAAAAAAAAAAAATCTGAATTAGCAAAAAACAAAAAAAAATTAGAAAAAAATCTGAATTAGCAAAAAAATCTG
>CAWVNZ010001462.1:80000-132500 GCA_963930735.1 Dioctria linearis
TTAGCAAAAAAAAAAATTAGAAAAAAAATTAGCAAAAAAAATTGTAAAAAAAAAATTAGAAAAAAAATCTGAATTAGCAAAAAAAAAAAATCTGAATTAGCAAAAAACAAAAAAAAATTAGAAAAAAATCTGAATTAGCAAAAAAATCTGAATTAGCAAAAAAAAAAAAAAAAAATCTGAATTAGCAAAAAAAAAAAAATTAGAAAAAATCTGAATTAGCAAAAAAAAAAAAATTAGAAAAAAAAATCAGCAAAAAAAATTGGAAAAAAAATTAGAAAAAAAATCTGAATTAGCAAAAAAAAAAAAATCTGAATTAGCAAAAAACAAAAAAAAAATTAGAAAAAAATCTGAATTAGCAAAAAAAAAAAAAAAAAAAAAAAAAAAAAAAAAAAAAAAAAAAAAAAAAAAAAAAAAAAAAAATCTGAATTAGCAAAAAAAAAAAAAAAATTGAATTAGCAAAAAAAATTAGAAAAAAAAATCTGAATTAGCAAAAAAAAAAAATCTGAATTAGCAAAAAAAAAAAATTGGAAAAAAAATTAGAAAAAAAAATAGAAAAAAAAATCTGAATTAGGAAAAAAAATTGAATTAGCAAAAAAAAAAAAAAAAAATTTGAGTTAGCAAAAAAAAATAAAAAATCTGAATTAGCAAAAACACAAAAAAAAATTAGAAAAAAAAATAGACAAAAAAATCTGAATTAGCAAAAAAAAACAAATGGAAAAAAAAAGAAATTAGCAAAAAAAAAATCTGAATTAGCAAAAAAAAAATAAAAATTAGCAAAAAAAAACAAAAAAAAAATTAGAAAAAAAAATCTGAATTAGCAAAAAAAAAAAAAAAATAGAAAAAAAAATTAAAAAAAAAAAATTTGAATTAGCAAAAAAAAATTTGAATTAGCAAAAAAAAAATCTGAATTTGCAAAAAAAATAAAAAATTAAAAAAAAAAAGAAAAAAAATCTGAATTAGCAAAAAAAAAAAAATTAGAAAAGAAATCTGAATTAGCAAAAAAAAAAAAATTAGAAAAAAAAATTAGCAAAAGACAAAAAATCTGAATTAGCAAAAAAAAAAAAATTGGAAAAAAAATTAGAAAAAAAAATCTGAATTAGCAAAAAACAAAAAAAAATTAGAAAAAAAATCTGAATTAGCAAAAAAAAAACTGAATTAGCAAAAAAAAAAAAACAAAAAAAAAAAATTAGAAAAAAAAATCTGAATTAACAAAAAAAAAAAAAAAATCTAAATTAGCGAAAAAAAAAATCGGAGTTAGCAAAAAAATCTGAATTAGCAAAAAAAAAACAAAAAAAACAAAAAAAAAATCTGAGTTACCAAAAAAAAAAAAATTAGAAAAAAAAAATCTGAATTAGCAAAAAATCTGAATGAAAAAAAAATTAGAAAAAAAAATCTGAATTAGCAAAAAACAAAAAAAAAATTAGAAAAAAAATCTGAATTAGCAAAAAAATCTGAATTAGCAAAAAAATCTGAATTAGCAAAAAAAAAAAAAAAAAAAAAAATCTGAATTAGCAAAAAAAAAAAATTAGAAAAAAAATCTGAATTAGCAAAAAAAAAAATTAGAAAAAAAAATTAGCAAAAAAAATTGGAAAAAAAAATTAGAAAAAAAATCTGAATTAGCAAAAAAAAAAAAATCTGAATTAGCAAAAAACAAAAAAAAAATTAGAAAAAAATCTGAATTAGCAAAAAAATCTGAATTAGCAAAAAAAAAAAAAATTTGAATTAGCAAAAAAAAAAAAAAAAATCTGAATTAGCAAAAAAACAAAAAAAAAAATTAGAAAAAAAATAGACAAAAAAATCTGAATAAGCAAAAAAAAATTGAAAAAAAAAGAAATTAGCAAAAAAAAAATCTGAATTAGCAAAAAAAAAAAAAATTGAATTAGAAAAAAAAAAAATCTGAATTAGCAAAAAAAAATGGAAAAAAAAATTTTAATTAGCAAAAAAAAAAAATCTGAATTAGCAAAAAAAAAAAAAATTAGAAAAAAATAGGAAAAAAAATCTGAATTAGCAAAAAAAAAAAAAAAAAAAAAAAAAAAAAAAAAAGAAATTAGCAAAAAAAAATCTGAATTAGCAAAAAAAAAAATTAGAAAAAAAATTAGCAAAAAAAATTGTAAAAAAAAAATTAGAAAAAAAATCTGAATTAGCAAAAAAAAAAAATCTGAATTAGCAAAAAACAAAAAAAAATTAGAAAAAAATCTGAATTAGCAAAAAAATCTGAATTAGCAAAAAAAATCTGAATTAGCAAAAAAAAAAAAATTAGAAAAAAATCTGAATTAGCAAAAAAAAAAAAATTAGAAAAAAAAATCAGCAAAAAAAATTGGAAAAAAAAATTAGAAAAAAAATCTGAATTAGCAAAAAAAAAAAAATCTGAATTAGCAAAAAACAAAAAAAAAATTAGAAAAAAATCTGAATTAGCAAAAAAAAAAAAAAAAAAAAAAAAAAAAAAAAAAAAAAAAAAAAAAAAATCTGAATTAGCAAAAAAAAATATTGAATTAGAAAAAAAATTAGAAAAAAAAATCTGAATTAGCAAAAAAAAAAAATCTGAATTAGCAAAAAAAAAAAATTGGAAAAAAAATTAGAAAAAAAAATAGAAAAAAAAATCTGAATTAGGAAAAAAAATTGAATTAGCAAAAAAAAAAAAAAAAAATTTGAGTTAGCAAAAAAAAATAAAAAATCTGAATTAGCAAAAACACAAAAAAAAATTAGAAAAAAAAATAGACAAAAAAATCTGAATTAGCAAAAAAAAAAAAATGGAAAAAAAAAAGAAATTAGCAAAAAAAAAATCTGAATTAGCAAAAAAAAAATAAAAATTAGCAAAAAAAAACAAAAAAAAATTAGAAAAAAAAATCTGAATTAGCAAAAAAAAAAAAAAATAGAAAAAAAAATTAAAAAAAAAAAATTTGAATTAGCAAAAAAAAATTTGAATTAGCAAAAAAAAAATCTGAATTTGCAAAAAAAAAAAAAAAAATTAAAAAAAAAATAGAAAAAAAATCTGAATTAGCAAAAAAAAAAAAATTAGAAAAGAAATCTGAATTAGCAAAAAAAAAAAAATTAGAAAAAAAAATTAGCAAAAGACAAAAAATCTGAATTAGCAAAAAAAAAAAAATTGGAAAAAAAATTAGAAAAAAAAATCTGAATTAGCAAAAAACAAAAAAAAATTAGAAAAAAAATCTGAATTAGCAAAAAAAAAACTGAATTAGCAAAAAAAAAAAAACAAAAAAAAAAAATTAGAAAAAAAAATCTGAATTAACAAAAAAAAAAAAAAAAATCTAAATTAGCGAAAAAAAAAATCGGAGTTAGCAAAAAAATCTGAATTAGCAAAAAAAAAACAAAAAAAACAAAAAAAAAATCTGAGTTACCAAAAAAAAAAAATTAGAAAAAAAAAATCTGAATTAGCAAAAAATCTGAATGAAAAAAAAATTAGAAAAAAAAATTTGAATTAGCAAAAAAAGAAAAAAAAATTGGAAAAAAAAATTACCAAAAAAAAAAAAATAAAAAAAAAATCTGAATTAAAAAAAAAAAAAAAAAATCTGAAATAGCAAAAAAAAAAAAAAAAAAAAAAAAATTAGAAAAAAAAATCTGAATTAGCAAAAAAAAAATTAGAAAAAAAAAATTTGAATTAGCAAAAAAAAAAAAAAATTAAAAAAAAAATCTGAATTAGCAAAAAAAAATAAAAAATTAGCAAAAAACAAAAAGAAAAAAAAATCTGAATTAGCAAAAAAAAAAAAATAAAAAAAATTGGAAAAAAAAATTAGAAAATTTTTTTTGAATTAGCAAAAAAAATTAGAAAAAAAATCTGAATTAGCAAAAAAAAAATCTGAATTAGCAAAAAAAAAAAAAAAAAAATTAGAAAAAAAAATAGAAAAAAAAATCTGAATTAGCAAAAAAAAAAAAATTAGAAAAGAAATCTGAATTAGCAAAAAAAAATTAGAAAAAAAAAATTAGCAAAAGACAAAAAATCTGAATTAACAAAAAAAAAAAAATAGAAAAAAAAATCTGAATTAGCAAAAAAAAAAAATTGGAAAAAAAAAATTCGAATTAGCAAAAAAAAAAAAATTTGAATTAGCAAAAAAAAAAAAATCTGAATTAGCAAATAGAACAAAAAAAAAATTAGAAAAATAATAGACAAAAAAATCTGAATTAACAAAAAAAAAAAAATTAGAAAAAAAAAATCTGAATTAGCAAAAAAAAAAAAAAAAAAATTGAATTAGCAAAAAAATCTGAATTAGCAAAAAAAAATTGGAAAAAAAATTAGAAAAAAAAATAGAAAAAAATCTGAATTAGCAAAAAAAAAAAAAAATTTGAATTAGCAAAAAAAAAAAATCTGAATTAGCAAAAAGATCAAAAAAAAATTAGAAAAATAATAGACAAAAAAATCTGAATTAGCAAAAAAAAAAAAAAAATTAGAAAAAAAAAATCTGAATTAGCAAAAAAAAAAAAAAATTGAATTAGCAAAAAAAAATTAGAAGAAAAAAATCTGAATTAGCAAAAAAAAAGAAAATCTGAATTAGCAAAAAAAAAAAATTGGAAAAAAAATTAGAAAAAAAAATAGACAAAAAAATCTGAATTAGCAAAAAAAAAAATTGGAAAAAAAAGAAATTAGCAAAAAAAAATCTGAATTAGCAAAAAAAAAAAAAAATTAGCAAAAAAAAAATTAGCAAAAAAAAACAAAAAAAATAGAAAAAAAAATCTGAATTAGCAAAAAAAAAATCTGAATTAGCAAAAAAAAAAATAAAAATTAGAAAAAAAAAATAGGGAAAAAAAAATCTGAATTAGCAAAAAAAAAAAAAAAAAAAAATTAAAAATTAGCAAAAAACAAATCTGAATTAGCAAAAAAAAAAAAAAGTTAGCAAAAAAAAAATTAGCAAAAAAAAACAAAAAAAATTAGAAAAAAAAATCTGAATTAGCAAAAAAAAAAAAAATTAGAAAAAAAATTAGCAAAAAAAAATTGGAAAAAAAAATTAGAAAAAAAATCTGAATTAGCAAAAAAAAAAAAATCTGAATTAGCAAAAAACAACAAAAAATTAGAAAAAAAATCTGAATTAGCAAAAAAAAAAAAATATATATATATATATATTTATATTTATAGAAAAAAAATTAGCAAAAGACAAAAAATCTGAATTAGCAAAAAAAAAAAAAATTGGAAAAAAAATTAGAAAAAAAAATCTGAATTAGCAAAAAACAAAAAAAAAATAGAAAAAAAATCTGAATAAACAAAAAAAAACTGAATTAGCAAAAAAAAAAAAAAATCTGAATTAGCAAAAAACAACAAAAAATTAGAAAAAAAATCTGAATTAGCAAAAAAAAAAAAATATATATATATATATATATATTTATATTTATAGAAAAAAATTAGCAAAAGACAAAAAATTTGAATTAGCAAAAAAAAAAAAATTGGAAAAAAAATTAGCAAAAAACAAAAAAAAAATAGAAAAAAAATCTGAATTAACAAAAAAAAACTGAATTAGCAAAAAAAAAAACAAAAAAAAATTAGAAAAAAAAATCTGAATTAGCAAAAAAAAAAAAAAATTGGAAAAAAAAATAGAAAAAAAAATCTGAATTAGCAAAAAAAAAAAAATTAGAAAAAAAAAATTAGCAAAAAAAATTGGAAAAAAAAATTAGAAAAAAAAATCTGAATTAGCAAAAAAATCTGAATTAGCAAAAAAAAAAAAAAAATTTGAATTAGCAAAAAAAAAAAAAAAAAATCTGAATTAGCAAAAAAACAAAAAAAAAAATTAGAAAAAAAATAGACAAAAAAATCTAAATAAGCAAAAAAAAAAAACAAAAATTGAAAAAAAAAGAAATTAGCAAAAAAAAAATCTGAATTAGCAAAAAAAGAAAAAAATTGAATTAGAAAAAAAAAAATCTGAATTAGCAAAAAAAAATGGAAAAAAAAATTTTAATTAGCAAAAAAAAAAATCTGAATTAGCAAAAAAAAAAAAAATTAGAAAAAAATAGGAAAAAAATCTGAATTAGCAAAAAAAAAAAAAAAAAAAAAAGAAATTAGCAAAAAAAAATCTGAATTAGCAAAAAAAAATAAAAGTTAGCAAAAAAAAAAATTAGCAAAAAAAAAACAAAAAAAATAGAAAAAAAAATCTGAATTAGCAAAAAAAAAAAATTAAAAAAAAAAATTAGCAAAAAAAATTGTAAAAAAAAAATTAGAAAAAAAATCTGAATTAGCAAAAAAAAAAAAATCTGAATTAGCAAAAAACAAAAAAAAATTAGAAAAAAATCTGAATTAGCAAAAAAATCTGAATTAGCAAAAAAAAAAAAAAAAAAAAATCTGAATTAGCAAAAAAAAAAAAAATTAGAAAAAAATCTGAATTAGCAAAAAAAAAATTAGAAAAAAAAATTAGCAAAAAAAATTGGAAAAAAAAATTAGAAAAAAAAATCTGAATTAGCAAAAAAAAAAAAATCTGAATTAGCAAAAAACAAAAAAAAAATTAGAAAAAAATCTGAATTAGCAAAAAAATCTGAATTAGCAAAAAAAAAAAAAAAAAAAAAAAAAAAAAAAAAATCTGAATTAGCAAAAAAAAAAAAAAATTGAATTAGCAAAAAAAAATTAGAAAAAAAAATCTGAATTAGCAAAAAAAAAAATCTGAATTAGCAAAAAAAAAAAAAAAAATTAGAAAAAAAATAGAAAAAAAATAGAAAAAAAAATCTGAATTAGGAAAAAAAATTGAATTAGCAAAAAAATTTGAATTAGCAAAAAAAAATAAAAAATCTGAATTAGCAAAAACACAAAAAAAATTAGAAAAAAAAATAGACAAAAAAATCTGAATTAGCAAAAAAAAAAATGGAAAAAAAAAGAAAGTAGCAAAAAAAAAAATCTGAATTAGCAAAAAAAAAAATAAAAATTAGCAAAAAAAAAAACAAAAAAAAATTAGAAAAAAAAATTTGAATTAGCAAAAAAAAAAAAAATAGAAAAAAAAATTAAAAAAAAAAATTTGAATTAGCAAAAAAAAATTTGAATTAGCAAAAAAAAAATCTGAATTTGCAAAAAAAAAAAAAAAAATTAGAAAAAAAATAGAAAAAAATCTGAATTAGCAAAAAAAAAAAAAATTAGAAAAGAAATCTGAATTAGCAAAAAAAAAAAAATTAGCAAAAGACAAAAAATCTGAATTAGCAAAAAAAAAAAATTGGAAAAAAAATTAGAAAAAAAAATCTGAATTAGCAAACAACAAAAAAAAAATAGAAAAAAAATCTGAATTAGCAAAAAAAAACTGAATTAGCAAAAAAAAAAACAAAAAAAAAATTAGAAAAAAAAATCTGAATTAACAAAAAAAAAAAAAAAAAATCTAAATTAGCGAAAAAAAAAATCGGAGTTAGCAAAAAAATCTGAATTAGCAAAAAAAAAACAAAAAAAACAAAAAAAAATCTGAATTACCAAAAAAAAAAAATTAGAAAAAAAAAATCTGAATTAGCAAAAAATCTGAATGAAAAAAAAATTAGAAAAAAAAATTTGAATTAGCAAAAAAAGAAAAAAAAATTGGAAAAAAAAATTAGCAAAAAAAAAAAAATAAAAAAAAAATCTGAATTAAAAAAAAAACAAAAAAAAAATCTGAAATAGCAAAAAAAAAAAAAAAAAAAAAAAATTAGAAAAAAAAATCTGAATTAGCAAAAAAAAAATTAGAAAAAAAAAATTTGAATTAGCAAAAAAAAAAAAAATTAAAAAAAAAATCTGAATTAGCAAAAAAAAAATAAAAAATTAGCAAAAAACAAATAGAAAAAAAAATCTGAATTAGCAAAAAAAAAATAAAATAAAAAAAATTGGAAAAAAAAATTAGAAAATTTTTTTTGAATTAGCAAAAAAAATTAGAAAAAAAATCTGAATTAGCAAAAAAAAAAATCTGAATTAGCAAAAAAAAAAAAATTAGAAAAAAAATCTGAATTAGGAAAAAAAAAAAATTGGAAAAAAAAATTTTTAATTAGCAAAAAAAAAAAACATTTGAATTAGCAAAAAAAAAAAAAATCTGAATTAGCAAAAAGAACAAAAAAAAAATTAGAAAAAAAAATTAGAAAAAAAAAATTTGAATTAGCAAAAAAAAAAATCTGAATTATCAAAAAAAAAATTAGAAAAAAAAATTAGAAAAAAAAAATAGAAAAAAAAATCTGAATTAGCAAAAAAAAAAAAAAATTAGAAAAGAAATCTGAATTAGCAAAAAAAAAATTAGAAAAAAAAAATTAGCAAAAGACAAAAAATCTGAATTAGCAAAAAAAAAAAAAAAATAGAAAAAAAAATCTGAATTAGCAAAAAAAAAAAAATCTGAATTTGCAAAAAAAAAATAAAAATTAGAGAAAAAAAATCTGAATTAGCAAAAAAAAAAAAATTGGAAAAAAAAAATTTGAATTAGCAAAAAAAAAAAATTTGAATTAGCAAAAAAAAAAAAAATCTGAATTAGCAAAAAGAACAAAAAAAAAATTAGAAAAATAATAGACAAAAAAATCTGAATTAGCAAAAAAAAAAAAAATTAGAAAAAAAAAATCTGAATTAGCAAAAAAAAAAAAAAAATTGAATTAGCAAAAAAAATCTGAATTAGCAAAAAAAAAATCTGAATTAGCAAAAAAAAAATTGGAAAAAAAATTAGAAAAAAAAATAGAAAAAAATCTGAATTAGCAAAAAAAAATTTGAATTAGCAAAAAAAAAAAATCTGAATTAGCAAAAAGATCAAAAAAAAATTAGAAAAATAATAGACAAAAAAATCTGAATTAGCAAAAAAAAAAAAAAAATTAGAAAAAAAAAATCTGAATTAGCAAAAAAAAAAAAAATTGAATTAGCAAAAAAAAATTAGAAGAAAAAATCTGAATTAGCAAAAAAAAAAAATCTGAATTAGCAAAAAAAAAAAAATTGGAAAAAAAATTAGACAAAAAAATCTGAATTAGCAAAAAAAAAACAAAATTGGAAAAAAAAGAAATTAGCAAAAAAAAAATCTGAATTAGCAAAAAAAAAAAAAATTAGCAAAAAAAAAATTAGCAAAAAAAAACAAAAAAAATAGAAAAAAAAAATCTGAATTAGCAAAAAAAAAATCTGAATTAGCAAAAAAAAAAATAAAAATTAGAAAAAAAAAATAGGGAAAAAAAAATCTGAATTAGCAAAAAAAAAAAAATTGAATTAGCAAAAAAAAATAAAAGAAAAAATCTGAATTAGCAAAAAAAAAAAAAAATTAGCAAAAAACAAATAGAAAAAAAAATCTGAATTAGCAAAAAAAAAAAAAAATAAAAAAATTGGAAAAAAAATTTTTTTGAATTAGCAAAAAAAATTAGAAAAAAAATCTGAATTTGCAAAAAAAAAAAAATCTGAATTAGCAAAAAAAATTAGAAAAAAAATCTGAATTAGCAAAAAAAAAAAAATTGGAAAAAAAAAATTTTGAATTAGCAAAAAAAAAAAAATTTGAATTAGCAAAAAAAAAAAATCTGAATTAGCAAAAAGAAAAAAAAAAAAAAATAAGAAAAAAAAATTAGAAAAAAAAAATTTGAATTAGCAAAAAAAAAATCTGAATTATCAAAAAAAAAAAATTAGAAAAAAAAATTAGAAAAAAAAAATTTGAATTAGCAAAAAAAAAAATCTGAATTAGCAAAAAAAAAAAAAAAAAAAATTAGAAAAAAAAATAGAAAAAAAAATCTGAATTAGCAAAAAAAAAAAAAAAATTAGAAAAGAAATCTGAATTAGCAAAAAAAAAAATTAGAAAAAAAAAATTAGCAAAAGACAAAAAATCTGAATTAGCAAAAAAAAAAAAAAAATAGAAAAAAAAAATCTGAATTAGCAAAAAAAAAAAATCTGAATTAGCAAAAAAAAAATAAAAATTACAAAAAAAAATCTGAATTAGCAAAAAAAAAAAAAAAAATTGGAAAAAAAAAATTTGAATTAGCAAAAAAAAAAAAAAATTTGAATTAGCAAAAAAAAAAAATCTGAATTAGCAAAAAGAACAAAAGGAAAATAGAAAAATAATAGACAAAAAAATCTGAATTAGCAAAAAAAAAAAAAAAATAGAAAAAAAAAATCTGAATTAGCAAAAAAAAAAAAAAAATTGAATTAGCAAAAAAAAATTAGAAGAAAAAAATCTGAATTAGCAAAAAAAAAAATCTGAATTAGCAAAAAAAAAATTGGAAAAAAAATTAGAAAAAAAAATAGAAAAAAAAATCTGAATTAGCAAAAAAAATTGGAAAAAAAAAATTAGAATTAGCAAAAAACAAAAAAAAAATTAGAAAAAAAATCTGAATTAGAAAAAAAAAAAAAAATCTGAATTAGCAAAAAATTAGAAAAATTAGAAGAAAAAAAATCTGAATTAGCAAAAAAAAAAAAATTAGAAAAAAAAATTAGCAAAAAAAATTGGAAAAAAAAAATTAGAAAACAAAATCTGAATTAGCAAAAAAAAAAAATCTGAATTAGCAAAAAACAAAAAAAAATTAGAAAAAAAAATCTGAATTAGCAAAAAAAAAAAAAAATTAGAAAAAAAAATCTGAATTAGCAAAAAAAAAAAAATCTGAATTAACAAAAAAAAAAAAAAAAAATTTAAATTAGCAAAAAATTTGAAAAAAAAATTAGAAAAAAAAAATCGGAATTAGCAAAAAAATCTGAATTAGCAAAAAAAAAAACAAAAAAAAAAAAAAATCTGAATTAGCAAAAAAAAAAAAAAAAAAATCTGAATTAGCAAAAAAAAAAAAAAAATTAGAAAAAAAAAATCTGAATTAGCAAAAAAAAAAAATAGAAAAAAAAATTAGCAAAAAAAATTGGAAAAAAAATTAGAAAAAAAAATCTGAATTAGCAAAAAAAAAAAATCTGAATTAGCAAAAAAATCTGAATTAGAAAAAAAATAAAAAATCTGAATTAGCAAAAAAAAAATAAAAATTAGAAAAAAAATCTGAATTAGCAAAAAAAAAAAAATTGGAAAAAAAATCTGAATTAGCAAAAAGAACAAAAAAAAAATTAGAAAAATAATAGACAAAAAAATCTGAATTAGCAAAAAAAAAAAAATTAGAAAAAAAAATCTGAATTAGCAAAAAAATTGAATTAGCAAAAAAAAAATATGAATTAGCAAAAAAAAAAAAATCTGAATTAGCAAAAAAAAAATTGGAAAAAAAAAATTAGAAAAAAAGAATAGAAAAAAAATAAAAAAAAATTGAATTAGCAAAAAAAAAAAAAATCTGAATTAGCAAAAAAACAAAAAAAAATTAGAAAAAAAATAGACAAAAAACTCTGAATTAGCAAAAAAAATGGAAAAAAAAAGAAATTAGCAAAAAAAAATCTGAATTAGCAAAAAAAAAATATAAAAATTAGCAAAAAAAAAAACAAAAAAAATTAGAAAAAAAATCTGAATAGCAAAAATAAAAAAAAAATTTGAATTAGCAAAAAAAAAATCTGAATTAGCAAAAAAAAAATTAGAAAAAAAAAATTTGAATTAGCAAAAAAAAAAAATCTGAATTAGAAAAAAAAAAAAAAAAATAGAAAAAAATATAGGAAAAAAAATCTGAATTAGCAAAAAAAAATCTGAATTAGCAAAAAAAAAAAAAAAGTTAGCAAAAAAAAAATAATTAGCAAAAAAAAACAAAAAAAAATAGAAAAAAAAAATCTGAATTAGCAAAAAAAAAAAAATTAGAAAAAAAAATTAGAAAAAAAAATCTGAATTAGCAAAAAAAAAAAAATTAGAAAAAAAACAGAAAAAAAAATCTGAATTAGCAAAAAACAAAAAAAAAATTAGCAAAAAAAAACAAAAAAAATTAGAAAAAAACAAAAAAAATTAGAAAAAAAAAATATGAATTAGCAAAAAAGAAAACTGAATTAACAAAAAAAAAAGAAAAAATCTAAATTAGCAAAAAAAAAAAAAAAAATAGAAAAAAAATATCGGAATTAAAAAAAAAAAAAAATCTGAATTAGCAAAAAAAAAAAAATTAGCAAAAAAAAATCTGAATTAGCAAAAAAAAAAAAAAAAAAAATTGGAAAAAAAAAATTAGAAAAAAAAAATTTGAATTAGCAAAAAAAAAAAAAAAAAAATTAAAAAAAAAATCTGAATTAGCAAAAAAAAAAAAACAAAAATTTGAATTAGCAAAATAAAATAAGAAAAAAAATCTGAATTAGCAAAAAAAAAAAAAAATCTGAATTAGCAAAAAAAAAAATTGGAAAAAAAATTAGAAAAAAAAAATAGAAAAAAATCTGAATTAGCAAAAAAAAAAAAAATTTGAATTAGCAAAAAAAAATAAAAAAAATTTGAATTAGCAAAAAAAAAATCTGAATTAGCAAAAAAACAAAAAAAAAAAAATTAGAAAAAAAAATAGACAAAAAAATCTGAATTAGCAAAAAAGAAATTAGCAAAAAAAAAAATCTGAATTAGCAAAAAAAAAAAAAAAAAAAATTGGAAAAAAAGAATTTAGCAAAAAAAAAATCTGAATTAGGAAAAAAAAAATAAAAGTTAGCAAAAAAAAAATTAGCAAAAAAATAGAAAAAAAAATCTGAATTAGCAAAAAAAAAATTAGAAAAAAAAAATTAGCAATAAAAATTGTAAAAAAAAAATTAGAAAAAAAATCTGAATTAGCAAAAAAAAAAAATCTGAATTAGCAAAAAACAAAAAAAAAATTAGAAAAAAAATCTGAATTAGCAAAAAAATCTGAATTAGCAAAAAAAAAAAAAAAAAAAAATCTGAATTAGCAAAAAAAAAAAAATTAGAAAAAAAATCTGAATTAGCAAAAAAAAAAATTAGAAAAAAAAATTAGCAAAAAAAATTGGAAAAAAAAATTAGAAAAAAAATCTGAATTAGCAAAAAAAAAAAAAATCTGAATTAGCAAAAAACAAAAAAAAATTAGAAAAAAATCTGAATTAGCAAAAAAATCTGAATTAGCAAAAAAAAAAAAAAAATTTGAATTAGCAAAAAAAAAAAAAAAAAATCTGAATTAGCAAAAAAACAAAAAAAAAATTAGAAAAAAAATAGACAAAAAAATCTGAATAAGCAAAAAAAAAAAAAAAAAAAAATTGAAAAAAAAAGAAATTAGCAAAAAAAAAATCTGAATTAGCAAAAAAAAAAAATTGAATTAGAAAAAAAAAATCTGAATTAGCAAAAAAAAATGGAAAAAAAAATTTTAATTAGCAAAAAAAAAAAATCTGAATTAGCAAAAAAAAAAAAAATTAGAAAAAAATAGGAAAAAAAATCTGAATTAGCAAAAAAAAAAAAAAAAAAAAAAAAAAAAAAAAAAAAAGAAATTAGCAAAAAAAAATCTGAATTAGCAAAAAAAAAAAAATTAGCAAAAAAAAAACAAAAAAAAATAGAAAAAAAAATTTGAATTAGCAAAAAAAAAAAATTAGAAAAAAAATTAGCAAAAAAAATTGTAAAAAAAAAATTAGAAAAAAAATCTGAATTAGCAAAAAAAAAAATCTGAATTAGCAAAAAACAAAAAAAAATTAGAAAAAAATCTGAATTAGCAAAAAAATCTGAATTAGCAAAAAAAAAAAATTAGAAAAAAATCTGAATTAGCAAAAAAAAAAAAAAATTAGAAAAAAAAATCAGCAAAAAAAATTGGAAAAAAAAATTAGAAAAAAAATCTGAATTAGCAAAAAAAAAAAATCTGAATTAGCAAAAAACAAAAAAAAAAATTAGAAAAAAATCTGAATTAGCAAAAAAATCTGAATTAGCAAAAAAAAAAAAAAAAAAAAAAAAAAAAAAAAAAAAAAAAAAAAAAAAAAAAAAAAAAATTTGAATTAGCAAAAAAAAAAAAAAAATTGAATTAGCAAAAAAAATTAGAAAAAAAATCTGAATTAGCAAAAAAAAAAATCTGAATTAGCAAAAAAAAAAAATTAGAAAAAAAAAATTAGCAATAAAAATTGTAAAAAAAAAATTAGAAAAAAAATCTGAATTAGCAAAAAAAAAAATCTGAATTAGCAAAAAACAAAAAAAAAATTAGAAAAAAAATCTGAATTAGCAAAAAAATCTGAATTAGCAAAAAAAAAAAAAAAAAAAATCTGAATTAGCAAAAAAAAAAAATTAGAAAAAAAATCTGAATTAGCAAAAAAAAAAATTAGAAAAAAAAAATTAGCAAAAAAAATTGGAAAAAAAAATTAGAAAAAAAATCTGAATTAGCAAAAAAAAAAAAATCTGAATTAGCAAAAAACAAAAAAAAATTAGAAAAAAATCTGAATTAGCAAAAAAATCTGAATTAGCAAAAAAAAAAAAAAATTTGAATTAGCAAAAAAAAAAAAAAAAAATCTGAATTAGCAAAAAAACAAAAAAAAAAATTAGAAAAAAAATAGACAAAAAAATCTGAATAAGCAAAAAAAAAAAAAAAAAAAATTGAAAAAAAAAGAAATTAGCAAAAAAAAAATCTGAATTAGCAAAAAAAAAAAATTGAATTAGAAAAAAAAAATCTGAATTAGCAAAAAAAAATGGAAAAAAAAATTTTAATTAGCAAAAAAAAAAAATCTGAATTAGCAAAAAAAAAAAATTAGAAAAAAATAGGAAAAAAAATCTGAATTAGCAAAAAAAAAAAAAAAAAAAAAAAAAAAAAAAAAAAAAAGAAATTAGCAAAAAAAAATCTGAATTAGCAAAAAAAAAAAAAAAATTAGAAAAAAATCTGAATTAGCAAAAAAATCTGAATTAGCAAAAAAAAAAAAAAAAAAAAATCTGAATCAGCAAAAAAAAAAAAATTAGAAAAAAATCTGAATTAGCAAAAAAAAAAAAATTAGAAAAAAAATCAGCAAAAAAAATTGGAAAAAAAAATTAGAAAAAAAATCTGAATTAGCAAAAAAAAAAAAAGTTAGCAAAAAAAAAAAATTAGCAAAAAAAAAACAAAAAAAAATAGAAAAAAAAATTTGAATTAGCAAAAAAAAAAATTAGAAAAAAAATTAGCAAAAAAAATTGTAAAAAAAAAATTAGAAAAAAAATCTGAATTAGCAAAAAAAAAAAATCTGAATTAGCAAAAAACAAAAAAAAATTAGAAAAAATCTGAATTAGCAAAAAAATCTGAATTAGCAAAAAAAAAAAAAAAAAAATCTGAATTAGCAAAAAAAAAAAAATTAGAAAAAAATCTGAATTAGCAAAAAAAAAAAAATTAGAAAAAAAAATCAGCAAAAAAAATTGGAAAAAAAAATTAGAAAAAAAATCTGAATTAGCAAAAAAAAAAAAATCTGAATTAGCAAAAAACAAAAAAAAAATTAGAAAAAAATCTGAATTAGCAAAAAAAAAAAAAAAAAAAAAAAAAAAAAAAAAAAAAAAAAAAAAAAAAAAATCTGAATTAGCAAAAAAAAAAAAAAAATTAGAAAAAAAAATCTGAATTAGCAAAAAAAAAAAATCTGAATTAGCAAAAAAAAAAATTAGAAAAAAAAAATTAGCAATAAAAATTGTAAAAAAAAAATTAGAAAAAAAATCTGAATTAGCAAAAAAAAAAATCTGAATTAGCAAAAAACAAAAAAAAAATTAGAAAAAAAATCTGAATTAGCAAAAAAATCTGAATTAGCAAAAAAAAAAAAAAAAAAAAATCTGAATTAGCAAAAAAAAAAAATTAGAAAAAAAATCTGAATTAGCAAAAAAAAAAATTAGAAAAAAAAAATTAGCAAAAAAAATTGGAAAAAAAAATTAGAAAAAAAATCTGAATTAGCAAAAAAAAAAAAATCTGAATTAGCAAAAAACAAAAAAAAATTAGAAAAAAATCTGAATTAGCAAAAAAATCTGAATTAGCAAAAAAAAAAAAAATTTGAATTAGCAAAAAAAAAAAAAAAAAAATCTGAATTAGCAAAAAAACAAAAAAAAAAATTAGAAAAAAAATAGACAAAAAAATCTGAATAAGCAAAAAAAAAAAAAAAAAAAAAATTGAAAAAAAAAGAAATTAGCAAAAAAAAAATCTGAATTAGCAAAAAAAAAAAAATTGAATTAGAAAAAAAAAAATCTGAATTAGCAAAAAAAAATGGAAAAAAAAATTTTAATTAGCAAAAAAAAAAAATCTGAATTAGCAAAAAAAAAAAAAATTAGAAAAAAATAGGAAAAAAAATCTGAATTAGCAAAAAAAAAAAAAAAAAAAAAAAAAAAAAAAAGAAATTAGCAAAAAAAAATCTGAATTAGCAAAAAAAAAAAAAAAAGTTAGCAAAAAAAAAAAATTAGCAAAAAAAAAACAAACAAAAATAGAAAAAAAATCTGAATTAGCAAAAAAAAAAATTAGAAAAAAAATATGCAAAAAAAATTGTAAAAAAAAAATTAGAAAAAAAATCTGAATTAGCAAAAAAAAAAATCTGAATTAGCAAAAAACAAAAAAAAAATTAGAAAGAAAATCTGAATTAGCAAAAAAATCTGAATTAGCAAAAAAAAAAAAAAAAAAATCTGAATTAGCAAAAAAAAAAAATTAGAAAAAAAATCTGAATTAGCAAAAAAAAAAATTAGAAAAAAAAAATTAGCAAAAAAAATTGGAAAAAAAAATTAGAAAAACAATCTGAATTAGAAAAAAAAAAATAAAAGTTAGCAAAAAAAAAATTAGCAAAAAAATAGAAAAAAAAATCTGAATTAGCAAAAAAAAAAATTAGAAAAAAAAAATTAGCAATAAAAATTGTAAAAAAAAAATTAGAAAAAAAATCTGAATTAGCAAAAAAAAAAATCTGAATTAGCAAAAAACAAAAAAAAAATTAGAAAAAAAATCTGAATTAGCAAAAAAATCTGAATTAGCAAAAAAAAAAAAAAAAAAAAATCTGAATTAGCAAAAAAAAAAAAATTAGAAAAAAAATCTGAATTAGCAAAAAAAAAAATTAGAAAAAAAAAATTAGCAAAAAAAATTGGAAAAAAAAATTAGAAAAAAAATCTGAATTAGCAAAAAAAAAAAAATCTGAATTAGCAAAAAACAAAAAAAAAATAGAAAAAAATCTGAATTAGCAAAAAAATCTGAATTAGCAAAAAAAAAAAAAAATTGAATTAGCAAAAAAAAAAAAAAAAAAATCTGAATTAGCAAAAAAACAAAAAAAAAAATTAGAAAAAAAATAGACAAAAAAATCTGAATAAGCAAAAAAAAAAAAAAAAAAATTGAAAAAAAAAGAAATTAGCAAAAAAAAAATCTGAATTAGCAAAAAAAAAAAAAATTGAATTAGAAAAAAAAAAATCTGGATTAGCAAAAAAAAATGGAAAAAAAATTTTTAATTAGCAAAAAAAAAAAATCTGAATTAGCAAAAAAAAAAAAATTAGAAAAAAATAGGAAAAAAAATCTGAATTAGCAAAAAAAAAAAAAAAAAAAAAAAAAAAAAAAAATTAGCAAAAAAAAATCTGAATTAGCAAAAAAAAAAAAAAAGTTAGCAAAAAAAAAAAAATTAGCAAAAAAAAACAAAAAAAAAATAGAAAAAAAAATCTGAATTAGCAAAAAAAAAAATTAGAAAAAAAATTAGCAAAAAAAATTGTAAAAAAAAAATTAGAAAAAAAATCTGAATTAGCAAAAAAAAAAAATCTGAATTAGCAAAAAACAAAAAAAAAATAGAAAAAAATCTGAATTAGCAAAAAAATCTGAATTAGCAAAAAAAAAAAAAAAAAAAATCTGAATTAGCAAAAAAAAAAAAATTAGAAAAAAATCTGAATTAGCAAAAAAAAAAAAATTAGAAAAAAAAATCAGCAAAAAAAATTGGAAAAAAAAATTAGAAAAAAAATCTGAATTAGCAAAAAAAAAAAAATCTGAATTAGCAAAAAACAAAAAAAAAATTAGAAAAAAATCTGAATTAGAAAAAAAAAAAAAAAAAAAAAAAAAAAAAAAAAAAAATCTGAATTAGCAAAAAAAAAAAAAAAAATTGAATTAGCAAAAAAAATTAGAAAAAAAATCTGAATTAGCAAAAAAAAAAAATCTGAATTAGCAAAAAAAAAAAATTGGAAAAAAAATTAGAAAAAAAAATAGAAAAAAAAATCTGAATTAGGAAAAAAAATTGAATTAGCAAAAAAAAAAAAAAAAAATTTGAGTTAGCAAAAAAAAATAAAAAATCTGAATTAGCAAAAACACAAAAAAAAATTAGAAAAAAAAATAGACAAAAAAATCTGAATTAGCAAAAAAAAACAAATGGAAAAAAAAAGAAATTAGCAAAAAAAAAATCTGAATTAGCAAAAAAAAAATAAAAATTTGCAAAAAAAAACAAAAAAAAATTAGAAAAAAAAATCTGAATTAGCAAAAAAAAAAAAAAATAGAAAAAAAAATTAAAAAAAAAAAATTTGAATTAGCAAAAAAAAATTTGAATTAGCAAAAAAAAAATCTGAATTTGCAAAAAAAAAAAAAAAATTAAAAAAAAAAAGAAAAAAAATCTGAATTAGCAAAAAAAAAAAAATTAGAAAAGAAATCTGAATTAGCAAAAAAAAAAAAATTAGAAAAAAAAATTAGCAAAAGACAAAAAATCTGAATTAGCAAAAAAAAAAAAATTGGAAAAAAAATTAGAAAAAAAAATCTGAATTAGCAAAAAACAAAAAAAAATTAGAAAAAAAATCTGAATTAGCAAAAAAAAAACTGAATTAGCAAAAAAAAAAAAACAAAAAAAAAAAATTAGAAAAAAAAATCTGAATTAACAAAAAAAAAAAAAAAATCTAAATTAGCGAAAAAAAAAAATCGGAGTTAGCAAAAAAATCTGAATTAGCAAAAAAAAAACAAAAAAAACAAAAAAAAAATCTGAGTTACCAAAAAAAAAAAATTAGAAAAAAAAAATCTGAATTAGCAAAAAATCTGAATGAAAAAAAAATTAGAAAAAAAAATCTGAATTAGCAAAAAACAAAAAAAAAATTAGAAAAAAAATCTGAATTAGCAAAAAAATCTGAATTAGCAAAAAAAAAAAAAAAAAAAAAATCTGAATTAGCAAAAAAAAAAAAATTAGAAAAAAAATCTGAATTAGCAAAAAAAAAAATTAGAAAAAAAAAATTAGCAAAAAAAATTGGAAAAAAAAATTAGAAAAAAAATCTGAATTAGCAAAAAAAAAAAAATCTGAATTAGCAAAAAACAAAAAAAAAATTAGAAAAAAATCTGAATTAGCAAAAAAATCTGAATTAGCAAAAAAAAAAAAATTTGAATTGGCAAAAAAAAAAAAAAAAATCTGAATTAGCAAAAAAACAAAAAAAAAAATTAGAAAAAAAATAGACAAAAAAATCTGAATAAACAAAAAAAAAAAAAAAAAAAAATTGAAAAAAAAAGAAATTAGCAAAAAAAAATCTGAATTAGCAAAAAAAAAAAAAATTGAATTAGAAAAAAAAAAATCTGAATTAGCAAAAAAAAATGGAAAAAAAAATTTTAATTAGCAAAAAAAAAAATCTGAATTAGCAAAAAAAAAAAAAATTAGAAAAAAATAGGAAAAAAAATCTGAATTAGCAAAAAAAAAAAAAAAAAAAAAAAAAAAAAAAAGAAATTAGCAAAAAAAAATCTGAATTAGCAAAAAAAAAAAAAAAGTTAGCAAAAAAAAAAAAATTAGCAAAAAAAAAACAAAAAAAATAGAAAAAAAAATCTGAATTAGCAAAAAAAAAAATTAGAAAAAAAATTAGCAAAAAAAATTGTAAAAAAAAAATTAGAAAAAAAATCTGAATTAGCAAAAAAAAAAAATCTGAATTAGCAAAAAACAAAAAAAAATTAGAAAAAAATCTGAATTAGCAAAAAAATCTGAATTAGCAAAAAAAAAAAAAAAAAAAATCTGAATTAGCAAAAAAAAAAAAATTAGAAAAAAATCTGAATTAGCAAAAAAAAAAAAATTAGAAAAAAAAATCAGCAAAAAAAATTGGAAAAAAAAATTAGAAAAAAAATCTGAATTAGCAAAAAAAAAAAAATCTGAATTAGCAAAAAACAAAAAAAAAATTAGAAAAAAATCTGAATTAGCAAAAAAAAAAAAAAAAAAAAAAAAAAAAAAAAAAAAAAAAAAAAAAAAAAATCTGAATTAGCAAAAAAAAATATTGAATTAGCAAAAAAAATTAGAAAAAAAAATCTGAATTAGCAAAAAAAAAAAATCTGAATTAGCAAAAAAAAAAAATTGGAAAAAAAATTAGAAAAAAAAATAGAAAAAAAAATCTGAATTAGGAAAAAAAATTGAATTAGCAAAAAAAAAAAAAAAAAATTTGAGTTAGCAAAAAAAAATAAAAAATCTGAATTAGCAAAAACACAAAAAAAAATTAGAAAAAAAAATAGACAAAAAAATCTGAATTAGCAAAAAAAAAAAAATGGAAAAAAAAAGAAATTAGCAAAAAAAAATCTGAATTAGCAAAAAAAAAATAAAAATTAGCAAAAAAAAACAAAAAAAAATTAGAAAAAAAAATCTGAATTAGCAAAAAAAAAAAAAATAGAAAAAAAAATTAAAAAAAAAAAATTTGAATTAGCAAAAAAAAATTTGAATTAGCAAAAAAAAAATCTGAATTTGCAAAAAAAAAAAAAAAAATTAAAAAAAAAATAGAAAAAAAATCTGAATTAGCAAAAAAAAAAAATTAGAAAAGAAATCTGAATTAGCAAAAAAAAAAAAATTAGAAAAAAAAATTAGCAAAAGACAAAAAATCTGAATTAGCAAAAAAAAAAAATTGGAAAAAAAATTAGAAAAAAAAATCTGAATTAGCAAAAAACAAAAAAAAATTAGAAAAAAAATCTGAATTAGCAAAAAAAAAACTGAATTAGCAAAAAAAAAAAAAACAAAAAAAAAAAATTAGAAAAAAAAATCTGAATTAACAAAAAAAAAAAAAAAATCTAAATTAGCGAAAAAAAAAAATCGGAGTTAGCAAAAAAATCTGAATTAGCAAAAAAAAAACAAAAAAAACAAAAAAAAAATCTGAGTTACCAAAAAAAAAAAATTAGAAAAAAAAAATCTGTATTAGCAAAAAATCTGAATGAAAAAAAAAATTAGAAAAAAAAATTTGAATTAGCAAAAAAAGAAAAAAAAATTGGAAAAAAAAATTACCAAAAAAAAAAAATAAAAAAAAAATCTGAATTAAAAAAAAAAAAAAAAAAAATCTGAAATAGCAAAAAAAAAAAAAAAAAAAAAAAAAATTAGAAAAAAAAATCTGAATTAGCAAAAAAAAAATTAGAAAAAAAAAATTTGAATTAGCAAAAAAAAAAAAAAATTAAAAAAAAAATCTGAATTAGCAAAAAAAAATAAAAAATTAGCAAAAAACAAAAAGAAAAAAAAATCTGAATTAGCAAAAAAAAAAAATAAAAAAAATTGGAAAAAAAAATTAGAAAATTTTTTTTGAATTAGCAAAAAAAATTAGAAAAAAAATCTGAATTAGCAAAAAAAAAATCTGAATTAGCAAAAAAAAAAAAAAAAATTAGAAAAAAAAATAGAAAAAAAAATCTGAATTAGCAAAAAAAAAAAAATTAGAAAAGAAATCTGAATTAGCAAAAAAAAAATTAGAAAAAAAAAATTAGCAAAAGACAAAAAATCTGAATTAACAAAAAAAAAAAAATAGAAAAAAAAAATCTGAATTAGCAAAAAAAAAAAATCTGAATTAGCAAAAAAAAAAAATTGGAAAAAAAAAATTTGAATTAGCAAAAAAAAAAAAATTTGAATTAGCAAAAAAAAAAAAATCTGAATTAGCAAATAGAACAAAAAAAAAATTAGAAAAATAATAGACAAAAAAATCTGAATTAACAAAAAAAAAAAAATTAGAAAAAAAAAATCTGAATTAGCAAAAAAAAAAAAAAAAAAATTGAATTAGCAAAAAAATCTGAATTAGCAAAAAAAAAATTGGAAAAAAAATTAGAAAAAAAAATAGAAAAAAATCTGAATTAGCAAAAAAAAAAAAAATTTGAATTAGCAAAAAAAAAAAATCTGAATTAGCAAAAAGATCAAAAAAAAATTAGAAAAATAATAGACAAAAAAATCTGAATTAGCAAAAAAAAAAAAAAAATTAGAAAAAAAAAATCTGAATTAGCAAAAAAAAAAAAAATTGAATTAGCAAAAAAAAATTAGAAGAAAAACATCTGAATTAGCAAAAAAAAAGAAAATCTGAATTAGCAAAAAAAAAAAATTGGAAAAAAAATTAGAAAAAAAAATAGACAAAAAAATCTGAATTAGCAAAAAAAAAAAATTGGAAAAAAAAGAAATTAGCAAAAAAAAATCTGAATTAGCAAAAAAAAAAAAAAATTAGCAAAAAAAAAATTAGCAAAAAAAAACAAAAAAAATAGAAAAAAAAATCTGAATTAGCAAAAAAAAAATCTGAATTAGCAAAAAAAAAAATAAAAATTAGAAAAAAAAAATAGGGAAAAAAAAATCTGAATTAGCAAAAAAAAAAAAAAAAAAAAAAAATAAAAATTAGCAAAAAACAAATCTGAATTAGCAAAAAAAAAAAAAAAGTTAGCAAAAAAAAAATTAGCAAAAAAAAAACAAAAAAAATTAGAAAAAAAAATCTGAATTAGCAAAAAAAAAAAAAATTAGAAAAAAAATTAGCAAAAAAAAATTGGAAAAAAAAATTAGAAAAAAAATCTGAATTAGCAAAAAAAAAAAAATCTGAATTAGCAAAAAACAACAAAAAATTAGAAAAAAAATCTGAATTAGCAAAAAAAAAAATATATATATATATATATATTTATATTTATAGAAAAAAAATTAGCAAAAGACAAAAAATCTGAATTAGCAAAAAAAAAAAAATTGGAAAAAAAATTAGAAAAAAAAAATCTGAATTAGCAAAAAACAAAAAAAAAATAGAAAAAAAATCTGAATAAACAAAAAAAAACTGAATTAGCAAAAAAAAAAAAAAATCTGAATTAGCAAAAAACAACAAAAAATTAGAAAAAAAATCTGAATTAGCAAAAAAAAAAAATATATATATATATATATTTATATTTATAGAAAAAAATTAGCAAAAGACAAAAAATCTGAATTAGCAAAAAAAAAAAAATTGGAAAAAAAATTAGCAAAAAACAAAAAAAAAATAGAAAAAAAATCTGAATTAACAAAAAAAAACTGAATTAGCAAAAAAAAAAACAAAAAAAAATTAGAAAAAAAAATCTGAATTAGCAAAAAAAAAAAAAAATTGGAAAAAAAAATAGAAAAAAAAATCTGAATTAGCAAAAAAAAAAAATTAGAAAAAAAAAATTAGCAAAAAAAATTGGAAAAAAAAATTAGAAAAAAAAATCTGAATTAGCAAAAAAATCTGAATTAGCAAAAAAAAAAAAAAATTTGAATTAGCAAAAAAAAAAAAAAAAATCTGAATTAGCAAAAAAACAAAAAAAAAAATTAGAAAAAAAATAGACAAAAAAATCTGAATAAGCAAAAAAAAAAAAACAAAAATTGAAAAAAAAAGAAATTAGCAAAAAAAAAATCTGAATTAGCAAAAAAAGAAAAAAATTGAATTAGAAAAAAAAAATCTGAATTAGCAAAAAAAAATGGAAAAAAAAATTTTAATTAGCAAAAAAAAAAATCTGAATTAGCAAAAAAAAAAAAAATTAGAAAAAAATAGGAAAAAAATCTGAATTAGCAAAAAAAAAAAAAAAAAAAAAAAGAAATTAGCAAAAAAAAATCTGAATTAGCAAAAAAAAATAAAAGTTAGCAAAAAAAAAATTAGCAAAAAAAAAACAAAATAAATAGAAAAAAAAATCTGAATTAGCAAAAAAAAAAAATTAAAAAAAAAAATTAGCAAAAAAAATTGTAAAAAAAAAATTAGAAAAAAAATCTGAATTAGCAAAAAAAAAAATCTGAATTAGCAAAAAACAAAAAAAAATTAGAAAAAAATCTGAATTAGCAAAAAAATCTGAATTAGCAAAAAAAAAAAAAAAAAAATCTGAATTAGCAAAAAAAAAAAAAATTAGAAAAAAATCTGAATTAGCAAAAAAAAAATTAGAAAAAAAAATTAGCAAAAAAAATTGGAAAAAAAAATTAGAAAAAAAAATCTGAATTAGCAAAAAAAAAAAAATCTGAATTAGCAAAAAACAAAAAAAAAATTAGAAAAAAATCTGAATTAGCAAAAAAATCTGAATTAGCAAAAAAAAAAAAAAAAAAAAAAAAAAAAAAAAAAAATCTGAATTAGCAAAAAAAAAAAAATTGAATTAGCAAAAAAAAATTAGAAAAAAAAATCTGAATTAGCAAAAAAAAAAATCTGAATTAGCAAAAAAAAAAAAATTGGAAAAAAAATTAGAAAAAAAATAGAAAAAAAAATCTGAATTAGGAAAAAAAAATTGAATTAGCAAAAAAATTTGAATTAGCAAAAAAAAATAAAAAATCTGAATTAGCAAAAACACAAAAAAAATTAGAAAAAAAAATAGACAAAAAAATCTGAATTAGCAAAAAAAAAAATGGAAAAAAAAAGAAAGTAGCAAAAAAAAAAATCTGAATTAGCAAAAAAAAAATAAAAATTAGCAAAAAAAAAAAACAAAAAAAAATTAGAAAAAAAAATTTGAATTAGCAAAAAAAAAAAAAATAGAAAAAAAAATTAAAAAAAAAAAATTTGAATTAGCAAAAAAAAATTTGAATTAGCAAAAAAAAAATCTGAATTTGCAAAAAAAAAAAAAAAAATTAGAAAAAAAATAGAAAAAAAATCTGAATTAGCAAAAAAAAAAAAAATTAGAAAAGAAATCTGAATTAGCAAAAAAAAAAAAATTAGAAAAAAAATTAGCAAAAGACAAAAAATCTGAATTAGCAAAAAAAAAAAAAATTGGAAAAAAAATTAGAAAAAAAAATCTGAATTAGCAAAAAACAAAAAAAAAATAGAAAAAAAATCTGAATTAGCAAAAAAAAACTGAATTAGCAAAAAAAAAACAAAAAAAAAATTAGAAAAAAAAATCTGAATTAACAAAAAAAAAAAAAAAAAATCTAAATTAGCGAAAAAAAAAATCGGAGTTAGCAAAAAAATCTGAATTAGCAAAAAAAAAACAAAAAAAAATCTGAATTACCAAAAAAAAAAAATTAGAAAAAAAAAATCTGAATTAGCAAAAAATCTGAATGAAAAAAAAATTAGAAAAAAAAATTTGAATTAGCAAAAAAAGAAAAAAAAATTGGAAAAAAAATTAGCAAAAAAAAAAAATAAAAAAAAAATCTGAATTAAAAAAAAACAAAAAAAAATCTGAAATAGCAAAAAAAAAAAAAAAAAAAAATTAGAAAAAAAAATCTGAATTAGCAAAAAAAAAATTAGAAAAAAAAAATTTGAATTAGCAAAAAAAAAAAAAATTAAAAAAAAAATCTGAATTAGCAAAAAAAAATAAAAAATTAGCAAAAAACAAATAGAAAAAAAAATCTGAATTAGCAAAAAAAAAAATAAAATAAAAAAAATTGGAAAAAAAAATTAGAAAATTTTTTTTTGAATTAGCAAAAAAAATTAGAAAAAAAATCTGAATTAGCAAAAAAAAAAATCTGAATTAGCAAAAAAAAAAAAAATTAGAAAAAAAATCTGAATTAGGAAAAAAAAAAAATTGGAAAAAAAAATTTTTAATTAGCAAAAAAAAAAAACATTTGAATTAGCAAAAAAAAAAAAAAATCTGAATTAGCAAAAAGAACAAAAAAAAAATTAGAAAAAAAAATTAGAAAAAAAAAATTTGAATTAGCAAAAAAAAATCTGAATTATCAAAAAAAAAATTAGAAAAAAAAATTAGAAAAAAAAAATTTGAATTAGCAAAAAAAAAATCTGAATTAGCAAAAAAAAAAAAAAAAAAATTAGAAAAAAAAATAGAAAAAAAAATCTGAATTAGCAAAAAAAAAAAAAAATTAGAAAAGAAATCTGAATTAGCAAAAAAAAAATTAGAAAAAAAAATTAGCAAAAGACAAAAAATCTGAATTAGCAAAAAAAAAAAAAAATAGAAAAAAAAATCTGAATTAGCAAAAAAAAAAAAATCTGAATTTGCAAAAAAAAAATAAAAATTAGAGAAAAAAAATCTGAATTAGCAAAAAAAAAAAATTGGAAAAAAAAAATTTGAATTAGCAAAAAAAAAAAATTTGAATTAGCAAAAAAAAAAAAAAATCTGAATTAGCAAAAAGAACAAAAAAAAAATTAGAAAAATAATAGACAAAAAAATCTGAATTAGCAAAAAAAAAAAAAATTAGAAAAAAAAAATCTGAATTAGCAAAAAAAAAAAAAAAATTGAATTAGCAAAAAAAATCTGAATTAGCAAAAAAAAAATCTGAATTAGCAAAAAAAAAATTGGAAAAAAAATTAGAAAAAAAAATAGAAAAAAATCTGAATTAGCAAAAAAAAATTTGAATTAGCAAAAAAAAAAATCTGAATTAGCAAAAAGATCAAAAAAAAATTAGAAAAATAATAGACAAAAAAATCTGAATTAGCAAAAAAAAAAAAAAAATTAGAAAAAAAAATCTGAATTAGCAAAAAAAAAAAAATTGAATTAGCAAAAAAAAATTAGAAGAAAAAATCTGAATTAGCAAAAAAAAAAAAAAATTAGCAAAAAAAAAAAAATTGAATTAGCAAAAAAAAATTAGAAGAAAAAATCTGAATTAGCAAAAAAAAAAAAAAATTAGCAAAAAAAAAATTAGCAAAAATAAAAATAAAAATTAGAAAAAAAAAATAGGGAAAAAAAAATCTGAATTAGCAAAAAAAAAAAAAAAAAAAAAAAAAATTAGCAAAAAACAAATCTGAATTAGCAAAAAAAAAATAAAAGTTAGCAAAAAAAAAATTAGCAAAAAAAAAACAAAAAAAATTAGAAAAAAAAATCTGAATTAGCAAAAAAAAAAAAATTAGAAAAAAAATTAGCAAAAAAAAATTGGAAAAAAAAATTAGAAAAAAAATCTGAATTAGCAAAAAAAAAAAAAATCTGAATTAGCAAAAAACAACAAAAAATTAGAAAAAAATCTGAATTAGCAAAAAAAAAATATATATATATATATATATTTATATTTATAGAAAAAAAATTAGCAAAAGACAAAAAATCTGAATTAGCAAAAAAAAAAAATTGGAAAAAAAATTAAAAAAAAAAATCTGAATTAGCAAAAAACAAAAAAAAAAATAGAAAAAAAAATCTGAATTAACAAAAAAAAACTGAATTAGCAAAAAAAAAAGCAAAAAAAAATTAGAAAAAAAAATCTGAATTAGCAAAAAAAAAAAAAAATTGGAAAAAAAAATAGAAAAAAAAATCTGAATTAGCAAAAAAAAAAAAAAAAAAATTAGAAAAAAAATAGAAAAAAAAATCTGAATTAGCAAAAAAAAAAAAATTAGCAAAAAAAAAAACAAAAAAAATTAGAAAAAAACAAAAAAAAATAGAAAAAAAATTAGCAAAAAAAAAAATATGAATTAGCAAAAAAAAAAAAATTAGAAAAAAAATAGAAAAAAAAATCTGAATTAGCAAATAACAAAAAAAAAATTTAGCAAAAAAAAACAAAAAAAATTAGAAAAAAAACAAAAAAAATTAGAAGAAAAAAAATTAGCAAAAAAAAAATATGAATTAGCAAAAAAAAAAATCTGAATTAACAAAAAAAAAAAAAAATCTAAATTAGCAAAAAATTTGAAAAAAAAATTATAAAAAAAAAATCGGAATTAGCAAAAAAATCTGAATTAGCAAAAAAAAAAAACAAAAAAAAAACAAAAAAAATCTGAATTAGCAAAAAAAAAAAAAAAATCTGAATTAGCAAAAAAAAAAAAAAATTAGAAAAAAAAAAATCTGGATTAGCAAAAAAAAATAGAAAAAAAAATTAGCAAAAAAAATTGGAAAAAAAATTAGAAAAAAAAATCTGAATTAGCAAAAAAAAAAAATCTGAATTAGCAAAAAACAAAAAAAAATTAGAAAAAAAATCTGAATTAGCAAAAAAATCTGAATTAGCAAAAAAAAAAAAATCTGAATTAGCAAAAAAAAAATAAAAATTAGAAAAAAAATCTGAATTAGCAAAAAAAAAAAATTGGAAAAAAAAATTGAATTAGCAAAAAAAAAAAAAAAAAATCTGAATTAGCAAAAAGAACAAAAAAAAAAATTAGAAAAATAATAGACAAAAAAATCTGAATTAGCAAAAAAAAAAATTAGAAAAAAAAATCTGAATTAGCAAAAAAATTGAATTAGCAAAAAAGAATTAGAAAAAAAAAATCTGAATTAGCAAAAAAAAAAAATCTGAATTAGCAAAAAAAAAATTGGAAAAAAAAAATTAGAAAAAAAGAATAGAAAAAAAAATCTGAATTAGCAAAAAAAAGAAAAAAATTGAATTAGCAAAAAAAAAAAAAATTGAATTAGCAAAAAAAAAAAAAAAAAATCTGAATTAGCAAAAAAACAAAAAAAAATTAGAAAAAAAATAGACAAAAAACTCTGAATTAGCAAAAAAAATGGAAAAAAAAGAAATTAGCAAAAAAAAATCTGAATTAGCAAAAAAAAATATAAAAATTAGCAAAAAAAAAAATTAGCAAAAAAAAAAAAAAAATTAGAAAAAAAATCTGAATAGCAAAAAAAAAAAAAAAAAATTAGAAAAAAAAAATTTGAATTAGCAAAAAAAAAAATCTGAATTAGCAAAAAAAAAATTAGAAAAAAAAATTTGAATTAGCAAAAAAAAAAAATCTGAATTAGCAAAAAAAAAAAAAAATTAGAAAAAAATATAGGAAAAAAAATCTGAATTAGCAAAAAAAAAAAAAAAAAAAATCTGAATTAGCAAAAAAAAAAAAAAAAAAAGTTAGCAAAAAAAAAAAATAATTAGCAAAAAAAAAACAAAAAAAATTAGAAAAAAAAAATCTGAATTACCAAAAAAAAAAATTAGAAAAAAAAATTAGCAAAAAAAATTTGAAAAAAAAATTAGAAAAAAAAATCTGAATTAGCAAAAAAAAAAATATCTGAATTAGCAAAAAACAAAAAAAAAATTAGAAAAAAAATCTGAATTAGCAAAAAAAAAAAAAAAAATCTGAATTAGCAAAAAATTAGAAAATTTAGAAAAAAAAATCTGAATTAGCACAAAAAAAAAATTAGAAAAAAAATTAGCAAAAAAAATTGGAAAAAAAAATTAGAAAAAAAAATCTGAATTAGCAAAAAAAAAATCTGAATTAGCAAAAAACAAAAAAAAATTAGAAAAAAAATCTGAATTAGCAAAAAAATCTGAATTAGCAAAAAAAAAAAAATTAGAAAAAAAAATCTGAATTAGCAAAAAAAAAATTGGAAAAAATAATTAGAAAAAAAAATCTGAATTAGCAAAAAAAAAAAATTAGAAAAAAAATAGAAAAAAAAATCTGAATTAGCAAAAAACAAAAAAAAAAAATTAGCAAAAAAAAACAAAAAAAAAATTAGAAAAAAACAAAAAAAATTAGAAAAAAAAAAATTAGCAGAAAAAAATATGAATTAGCAAAAAAAAAAAATCTGAATTAACAAAAAAGAATTAGAAAAAAAAATCTGAATTAGCAAAAAAAAAAAAAATCTGAATTAGCAAAAAAAAAAACAAAAAAATTGAATTAGCAAAAAAGAATTAGAAAAAAAAAATCTGAATTAGCAAAAAAAAAATTGGAAAAAAAAAATTAGAAAAAAGAATAGAAAAAAAAATCTGAATTAGCAAAAAAAAAGAAAAAAATTGAATTAGCAAAAAAAAAAAAAAAAAATTGAATTAGCAAAAAAAAAAAAAATTTGAATTAGCAAAAAAACAAAAAAAAATTAGAAAAAAAATAGACAAAAAACTCTGAATTAGCAAAAAAATGGAAAAAAAAAGAAATTAGCAAAAAAAAATCTGAATTAGCAAAAAAAATATAAAAATTAGCAAAAAAAAAAAATAGCAAAAAAAAACAAAAAAAAATTAGAAAAAAAAATCTGAATAGCAAAAAAAAAAAAAAATTAGAAAAAAAAAATTTGAATTAGCAAAAAAAAAATCTGAATTAGCAAAAAAAAAATTAGAAAAAAAAATTTAAATTAGCAAAAAAAAAAAAAAATCTGAATTAGCAAAAAAAAAAAAAAAAAAAATTAGAAAAAAATATAGGAAAAAAAATCTGAATTAGCAAAAAAAAAAAAAAAAAAAACTGAATTAGCAAAAAAAAAAAAGTTAGCAAAAAAAAAATAATTAGCAAAAAAAAACAAAAAAAATTAGAAAAAAAATCTGAATTAACAAAACAAAAAATTAGAAAAAAAAAATTAGCAAAAAAAATTGGAAAAAAAAATTAGAAAAAAAATCTGAATAAGCAAAAAAAAAAAAAATCTGAATTAGCAAAAAACAAAAAAAAAATTAGAAAAAAAATTCTGAATTAGCAAAAAAAAAAAAAAAAATCTGAATTAGCAAAAAATTAGAAAAGTTAGAAAAAAAAATCTGAATTAGCAAAAAAAAAAAAATTAGAAAAAAAAATTAGCAAAAAAAATTGGAAAAAAAAATTAGAAAAAAAAATCTGAATTAGCAAAAAACAAAAAAAAATTAGAAAAAAAATCTGAATTAGCAAAAAAATCTGAATTAGCAAAAAAAAAAAAAATTAGAAAAAAAAATCTGAATTAGCAAAAAAAAAAAAATTGGGAAAAAATAGAAAAAAAAAATCTGAATTAGCAAAAAAAAAAAAAATTAATTAGAAAAAAAATAGAAAAAAAAATCTGAATTAGCAAAAAACAAAAAAAAAAATTAGCAAAAAAAAACAAAAAAAATTAGAAAAAAAAAATTAGCAAAAAAAAATATGAATTAGCAAAAAAAAAAATTAGAAAAAAAAAATTTAAATTAGCAAAAAAAAAAAATCTGAATTAGCAAAAAAAAAAAAAAAAAATTAGAAAAAAATATAGGAAAAAAAATCTGAATTATCAAAAAAAAAAATCTGAATTAGCAAAAAAAAAAAAAAAAAAAATTGAATTAGCAAAAAGAATTAGAAAAAAAAAATCTGAATTAGCAAAAAAAAAAAAATCTGAATTAGAAAAAAAAAAAATTGGAAAAAAAAAATTAGAAAAAAAATCTGAATTAGCAAAAAAAAAGAAAAAAATTGAATTAGAAAAAAAAAAAAATTGAATTAGCAAAAAAAAAAAATCTGAATTAGCAAAAAAACAAAAAAAAATTAGAAAAAAATAGACAAAAAACTCTGAATTAGCAAAAAAAATGGAAAAAAAAGAAATTAGCAAAAAAAAATCTGAATTAGCAAAAAAAATATAAAAATTAGCAAAAAAAAAAAAATTAGCAAAAAAAAAAACAAAAAAAAATTAGAAAAAAAAATCTGAATAGCAAAAAAAAAAAAATTAGAAAAAAAAAATTTGAATTAGCAAAAAAAAATCTGAATTAGCAAAAAAAAAATTAGAAAAAAAAAATTTAAATTAGCAAAAAAAAAAAATCTGAATTAGCAAAAAAAAAAAAAAAAAAAAAATAGAAAAAAATATAGGAAAAAAAATCTGAATTAGCAAAAAAAAAAAAAAAAATCTGAATTAGCAAAAAAAAAAAAAAAGTTAGCAAAAAAAAATAATTAGCAAAAAAAAACAAAAAAAATTAGAAAAAAAAATCTGAATTAGCAAAAAAAAAAAATTAGAAAAAAAAATTAGCAAAAAAAATTGGAAAAAAAAATTAGAAAAAAAAATCTGAATTAGCAAAAAAAAAAAATCTGAATTAGCAAAAAACAAAAAAAAATTAGAAAAAAAATCTGAATTAGCAAAAAAATCTGAATTAGCAAAAAAAAAAAAAAATTAGAAAAAAAATAGACAAAAAACTCTGAATTAGCAAAAAAAATGGAAAAAAAAGAAATTAGCAAAAAAAAATCTGAATTAGCAAAAAAAATATAAAAATTAGCAAAAAAAAAAAATTAGCAAAAAAAAAAAACAAAAAAAATTAGATAAAAAAATCTGAATAGCAAAAAAAAAAAAAAAATTAGAAAAAAAAATCTGAATTAGCAAAAAAAAAAAAAATTAGAAAAAAAAAAATCTAAATTAGCAAAAAAAAAAAAAATTGAATTAGCAAAAAAGAATTAGAAAAAAAAATCTGAATTAGCAAAAAAAAAAAAAATCTGAATTAGCAAAAAAAAAAAAAATTGGAAAAAAAAAATTAGAAAAAAAGAATAGAAAAAAAAATCTGAATTAGCAAAAAAAAAAGAAAAAAATTGAATTAGCAAAAAAAAAAAAAAATTGAATTAGCAAAAAAAAAAAAATCTGAATTAGCAAAAAAACAAAAAAAATTAGAAAAAAAATAGACGAAAAACTCTGAATTAGCAAAAAAAATGGAAAAAAAAAGAAATTAGCAAAAAAAAATATGAATTAGCAAAAAAAATATAAAAATTAGCAAAAAAAATAAATTAGCAAAAAAAAAACAAAAAAAATTAGAAAAAAAATCTGAATTAGCAAAAAAAAAAAAAAAATTGAATTAGCAAAAAAGAATTAGAAAAAAAAAATCTGAATTAGCAAAAAAAAAAAAAAATCTGAATTAGCAAAAAAAAAAATTGGAAAAAAAAAATTAGAAAAAAAGAATAGAAAAAAAAATCTGAATTAGCAAAAAAAAAGAAAAAAATTGAATTAGCAAAAAAAAAAAAAAAAATTGAATTAGCAAAAAAAAAAAAAAATCTGAATTAGCAAAAAAAAAAAAATTGGAAAAAAAAAATTAGAAAAAAAGAATAGAAAAAAAAATCTGAATTAGCAAAAAAAAAAGAAAAAAATTGAATTAGCAAAAAAAAAAAAAATTGAATTAGCAAAAAAAAAAAAAATCTGAATTAGCAAAAAAACAAAAAAAAATTAGAAAAAAAATAGACGAAAAACTCTGAATTAGCAAAAAAAATGGAAAAAAAAGAAATTAGCAAAAAAAAATCTGAATTAGCAAAAAAAATATAAAAATTAGCAAAAAAAATAAATTAGCAAAAAAAAAACAAAAAAAATTAGAAAAAAAAATCTGAATAGCAAAAAAATAGAAAAAAAAATTTGAATTAGCAAAAAAAAAATCTGAATTAGCAAAAAAAAAAAAAAAATTAGAAAAAAATATAGGAAAAAAAATCTGAATTAGCAAAAAAAAAAAAAATCTGAATTACCAAAAAAAAAAAAGTTAGCAAAAAAAAAATAATTAGCAAAAAAAAAAACAAAAAAAATCTGAATTAGCAAAAAAAAAAAAAATTAGAAAAAAAAAATTAGCAAAAAAAATTGGAAAAAAAAATTAGAAAAAAAAATCTGAATTAGCAAAAAAAAAAAATCTGAATTAGCAAAAAACAAAAAAAAATTAGAAAAAAAAATCTGAATTAGCAAAAAAAAAAAAACTGAATTAGCAAAAAATTAGAAAAATTAGAAAAAAAAAGTCTGAATTAGCAAAAAACAAAAAATTAGAAAAAAAAATTAGCAAAAAAAATTGGAAAAAAAATTAGAAAAAAAAATCTGAATTAGCAAAAAAAAAAATCTGAATTAGCAAAAAACAAAAAAAAATTAGAAAAAAAATCTGAATTAGCAAAAAAATCTGAATTAGCAAAAAAAAAAAAAATTAGAAAAAAAAAGTCTGAATTAGCAAAAAAAAAAAATTAGAAAAAAAAATTAGCAAAAAAAATTGGAAAAAAAAATTAGAAAAAAAAATCTGAATTAGCAAAAAAAAAAATCTGAATTAGCAAAAAACAAAAAAAAATTAGAAAAAAAATCTGAATTAGCAAAAAAATCTGAATTAGCAAAAAAATCTGAACTAGCAAAAAAAAATCTGAATTAGCAAAAAAAAAAATTAGAAAAAAAAATTTAAATTAGCAAAAAAAAAAAATCTGAATTAGCAAAAAAAAAAAAAAAAAATTAGAAAAAAATATAGGAAAAAAAATCTGAATTAGCAAAAAAAAAAAAAAAAAAAAATCTGAATTAGCAAAAAAAAAAAAAAAGTTAGCAAAAAAAAAATAATTAGCAAAAAAAAAACAAAAAAAATTAGAAAAAAAAATCTGAATTAGCAAAAAAAAAAAAAATTAGAAAAAAAAAATCTGAATTAGCAAAAAAAAAAAAAAAAAATTGAATTAGCAAAAAAGAATTAGAAAAAAAAATCTGAATTAGCAAAAAAAAAAAAAATCTGAATTAGCAAAAAAAAAAAATTGGAAAAAAAAATTAGAAAAAAAAGAATAGAAAAAAAAATCTGAATTAGCAAAAAAAAAGAAAAAAATTGAATTAGCAAAAAAAAAAAAAAATTGAATTAGCAAAAAAAAAAAAAATCTGAATTAGCAAAAAAACAAAAAAAAAATTAGAAAAAAAATAGACGAAAAACTCTGAATTAGCAAAAAAAATGGAAAAAAAAGAAATTAGCAAAAAAAAATCTGAATTAGCAAAAAAAATATAAAAATTAGCAAAAAAATAAATTAGCAAAAAAAAAACAAAAAAAATTAGAAAAAAAAATCTGAATAGCAAAAAAAAAAAAAATAGAAAAAAAAATTTGAATTAGCAAAAAAAAAAATCTGAATTAGCAAAAAAAAAAAAAAAATTAGAAAAAAATATAGGAAAAAAAATCTGAATTAGCAAAAAAAAAAAAAAAATCTGAATTACCAAAAAAAAAAAAAAAGTTAGAAAAAAAAAATAATTAGCAAAAAAAAAAACAAAAAAAATTAGAAAAAAAAATCTGAATTAGCAAAAAAAAAAAAAATTAGAAAAAAAAAATTAGCAAAAAAAATTGGAAAAAAAAATTAGAAAAAAAAATCTGAATTAGCAAAAAAAAAAAATCTGAATTAGCAAAAAACAAAAAAAAATTAGAAAAAAAAATCTGAATTAGCAAAAAAAAAAAACTGAATTAGCAAAAAATTAGAAAAATTAGAAAAAAAAAGTCTGAATTAGCAAAAAAAAAAAAATTAGCAAAAAAAATTGGAAAAAAAAATTAGAAAAAAAAATCTGAATTAGCAAAAAAAAAAAATCTGAATTAGCAAAAAACAAAAAAAAAATAGGAAAAAAATCTGAATTAGCAAAAAAATCTGAATTAGCAAAAAAAAAAAAATTAGAAAAAAAAAGTCTGAATTAGCAAAAAAAAAAATTAGAAAAAAAAATTAGCAAAAAAAATTGGAAAAAAAAATTAGAAAAAAAAATCTGAATTAGCAAAAAAAAAAATCTGAATTAGCAAAAAACAAAAAAAAATTAGAAAAAAAATCTGAATTAGCAAAAAAATCTGAATTAGCAAAAAAATCTGAATTAGCAAAAAAAAAAATCTGAATTAGCAAAAAAAAAAATTAGAAAAAAAAAATTTAAATTAGCAAAAAAAAAAAAAAATCTGAATTAGCAAAAAAAAAAAAAAAAAAATTAGAAAAAAATATAGGAAAAAAAATCTGAATTAGCAAAAAAAAAAAAAAAAAAAATCTGAATTAGCAAAAAAAAAAAAAAAGTTAGCAAAAAAAAAATAATTAGCAAAAAAAAAACAAAAAAAATTAGAAAAAAAAATCTGAATTAGCAAAAAAAAAAAAATTAGAAAAAAAAAATCTGAATTAGCAAAAAAAAAAAAAAAAATGAATTAGCAAAAAAGAATTAGAAAAAAAAATCTGAATTAGCAAAAAAAAAAAAAATCTGAATTAGCAAAAAAAAAAAATTGGAAAAAAAAATTAGAAAAAAAAGAATAGAAAAAAAATCTGAATTAGCAAAAAAAAAGAAAAAAATTGAATTAGCAAAAAAAAAAAATTGAATTAGCAAAAAAAAAAAAAAATCTGAATTAGCAAAAAAACAAAAAAAAATTAGAAAAAAAATAGACGAAAAACTCTGAATTAGCAAAAAAAATGGAAAAAAAAGAAATTAGCAAAAAAAAATCTGAATTAGCAAAAAAAATATAAAAATTAGCAAAAAAAATAAATTAGCAAAAAAAATTAGAAAAAAAAATTAGAAAAAAAAATCTGAATAGCAAAAAAAAAAAAAAAAAAAAAAATAGAAAAAAAAATTTGAATTAGCAAAAAAAAAAATCTGAATTAGCAAAAAAAAAAAAAAAATTAGAAAAAAATATAGGAAAAAAAATCTGAATTAGCAAAAAAAAAAAATCTGAATTACCAAAAAAAAAAAAAAGTTAGCAAAAAAAAAATAATTAGCAAAAAAAACAAAAAAAATTAGAAAAAAAAATCTGAATTAGCAAAAAAAAAAAAAAATTAGAAAAAAAAAATTAGCAAAAAAAATTGGAAAAAAAAATTAGAAAAAAAAATCTGAATTAGCAAAAAAAAAAAATCTGAATTAGCAAAAAACAAAAAAAAATTAGAAAAAAAATCTGAATTAGCAAAAAAAAAAAACTGAATTAGCAAAAAATTAGAAAAATTAGAAAAAAAAAGTCTGAATTAGCAAAAAAAAAAAATTAGAAAAAAAAATTAGCAAAAAAAATTGGAAAAAAAAATTAGAAAAAAAAATCTGAATTAGCAAAAAAAAAAATCTGAATTAGCAAAAAACAAAAAAAAATTAGAAAAAAAATCTGAATTAGCAAAAAAATCTGAATTAGCAAAAAAAAAAAATTAGAAAAAAAATCTGAATTAGCAAAAAAAAAAAAAAATTGGGAAAAAAAATTAGAAAAAAAAAATCTGAATTAGCAAAAAAAAAAAAATAAATTAGAAAAATAATAGAAAAAAAAATCTGAATTAGCAAAAAACAAAAAAAAAATTAGCAAAAAAAAACAAAAAAAATTACAAAAAAAAAAATTAGCAAAAAAAAAATATGAATTAGCAAAAAAAAAAATCTGAATTAACAAAAAAAAAAAAAAAAAAATCTACATTAGCAAAAAATTTGAAAAAAAAATAGAAAAAAAAATCGGAATTAGCAAAAAAATCTGAATTAGCAAAAAAAAAACAAGAAAAACAAAAAAAAATCTGAATTAGCAAAAAAAAAAAAAAAAAAAAAAAAATCTGAATTAGCAAAAAAAAAAAAAAATTAGAAAAAAAATAGACAAAAAACTCTGAATTAGCAAAAAAAAATGGAAAAAAAAGAAATTAGCAAAAAAAAATCTGAATTAGCAAAAAAAATATAAAAATTAGCAAAAAAAAAATTAGCAAAAAAAAAACAAAAAAAATTAGATAAAAAAATCTGAATAGCAAAAAAAAAAAAAAAAATTAGAAAAAAAAATTTGAATTAGCAAAAAAAAAATCTGAATTAGCAAAAAAAAAAATTAGAAAAAAAAATTTAAATTAGCAAAAAAAAAAAATCTGAATTAGCAAAAAAAAAAAAATTAGAAAAAAATATAGGAAAAAAAATCTGAATTAGCAAAAAAAAAAAAAAAAAAAAATCTGAATTAGCAAAAAAAAAAAAAGTTAGCAAAAAAAAATAATTAGCAAAAAAAAAACAAAAAAAATTAGAAAAAAAAATCTGAATTAGCAAAAAAAAAAAAAAATCTGAATTAGCAAAAAAAAAAAAAAAAAAATAGAATTAGCAAAAAAGAATTAGAAAAAAAAATCTGAATTAGCAAAAAAAAAAAAAAAAATCTGAATTAGCAAAAAAAAAAAATTGGAAAAAAAAATTAGAAAAAAAGAATAGAAAAAAAAATCTGAATTAGCAAAAAAAAAGAAAAAAATTGAATTAGCAAAAAAAAAAAAAAATTGAATTAGCAAAAAAAAAAAAATCTGAATTAGCAAAAAAACAAAAAAAAATTAGAAAAAAAAATAGACGAAAAACTCTGAATTAGCAAAAAAAATGGAAAAAAAAGAAATTAGCAAAAAAAAATCTGAATTAGCAAAAAAAATATAAAAATTAGCAAAAAAAATAAATTAGCAAAAAAAAAACAAAAAAAATTAGAAAAAAAAATAGAAAAAAAAATTTGAATTAGCAAAAAAAAAAAATCTGAATTAGCAAAAAAAAATTAGAAAAAAAAATTTGAATTAGCAAAAAAAAAAAAAATCTGAATTAGCAAAAAAAAAAAAAATTAGAAAAAAATATAGGAAAAAAAATCTGAATTAGCAAAAAAAAAAAAAAAATCTGAATTAGCAAAAAAAAAAAAAAGTTAGCAAAAAAAAAATAATTAGCAAAAAAAAACAAAAAAAATTAGAAAAAAAAATCTGAATTAGCAAAAAAAAAAATTAGAAAAAAAAAATTAGCAAAAAAAATTGGAAAAAAAAATTAGAAAAAAAAATCTGAATTAGCAAAAAAAAAAAAATCTGAATTAGCAAAAAACAAAAAAAAAATTAGGAAAAAAATCTGAATTAGAAAAAAAAAAAAAAAATCTGGATTAACAAATAATTAGAAAAATTAGAAAAAAAAATCTGAATTACCAAAAAAAAAAAATTAGAAAAAAAAATTAGCAAAAAAAATTGGAAAAAAAAATTAGAAAAAAAAATCTGAATTAGCAAAAAAAAAAAATCTGAATTAGCAAAAAACAAAAAAAAATTAGAAAAAAAATCTGAATTAGCAAAAAAATCTGAATTAGCAAAAAAAAATTAGAAAAAAAAATCTGAATTAGCAAAAAAAAAAAATTGGAAAAAAAAAAAATTAGAAAAAAAAAATCTGAATTAGCAAAAAAAAAAAAAAAAATTAGAAAAAAAATAGAAAAAAAAATCTGAATTAGCAAAAAACAAAAAAAAAATTAACAAAAAAAACAAAAAAAATTAGGAAAAAACAAAAAAAATTAGAAGAAAAAAAATTAGCAAAAAAAAAATATGAATTAGCAAAAAAAAAAATCTGAATTAAAAAAAAACAAAAAAAAATTAGAAAAAAAATCTGAATTAGCAAAAAAATCTGAATTAGCAAAAAAAAAATTAGAAAAAAAAATCTGAATTAGCAAAAAAAAAAATTGGAAAAAAAAATTAGAAAAAAAAAATCTGAATTAGCAAAAAAAAAAAAATTAGAAAAAATATTGAAAAAAAAAATCTGAATTAGCAAAAAACAAAAAAAAAATTAGCAAAAAAAAACAAAAAAAATTAGCAAAAAAAAATATGAATTAGCAAAAAAAAAATCTGAATTAACAAAAAAAAAAAAAAAATCTAAATTAGCAAAAAAAAAAAAAAAAAAATTTGAAAAAAAAATTAGAAAAAAAAATCGGAATTAGCAAAAAAATCTGAATTAGCAAAAAAAAACAAAAAAAACAAAAAAAAATCTGAATTAGCAAAAAAAAAAAATTAGAAAAAAAAATCTGAATTAGCAAAATATCTGAAATAAAAAAAAAAATTAGAAAAAAAAATTTTGAATTAGCAAAAAAAGAAAAAAAAATTGGAAAAAAAATTAGCAAAAAAAAAAATTAGAAAAAAAAATCTGAATTAAAAAAAAAAAAATCTGCATTAGCAAAAAAAAAAAAAAAAAATTAGCAAAAAAAAATCTGAATTAGCAAAAAATTGGAAAAAAAAATTTGAATTAGCAAAAAAAACAAAAAAATTAAAAAAAAAATCTGAATTAGCAAAAAAAAAAAAATTTGAATTAGCAAAATAAAATTAGAAAAAAAAATCTGAATTAGCAAAAAAAAAAAAAAATCTGAATTAGCAAAAAAATAAAAAAAAAAATTAGAAAAAAAAAAATAGACAAAAAAATCTGAATTAGCAAAAAAAAAAGAAATTAGCAAAAAAAAAATCTGAATTAGCAAAAAAAAAAAAAAAATTGAATTAGAAAAAAAAAAATCTGAATTAGGAAAAAAAAATGGAAAAAAAATTTGAATTAGCAAAAAAAAAAATCTGAATTAGCAAAAAAAAAATTAGAAAAAAATAGGAAAAAAAATCTGAATTAGCAAAAAAAAAAAAAAAATTGGAAAAAAAAAGAAATTAGCAAAAAAAAATCTGAATTAGCAAAAAATAAATAAAAGTTAGCAAAAAAAAAATTAGCAAAAAAAAAAACAAAAAAAAATAGAAAAAAAATCTGAATTAGCAAAAAAAAAAATTAGCAAAAAAAATTAGCAAAAAAAATTGTAAAAAAAAAATCTGAATTAGCAAAAAAAAAATCTGAATTAGCAAAAAACAAAAAAAATTAGAAAAAAAATCTGAATTAGCAAAAAAATCTGAATTAGCAAATAAAAAAAATCTGAATTAGCAATAAAAAAAAAAAATTAGAAAAAAAAATCTGAATTAGCAAAAAAAAAATTAGAAAAAAAAATTAGCAAAAAAAATGGAAAAAAAAATCTGAATTAGCAAAAAAAAAATCTGAATTATCAATAAAAAAAATTAGAAAAAAAAAATTTGAATTAGCAAAAAAAAATCTGAATTTGCAAAAAAAAAAAAAATTAGAAACAAAATAGAAAAAAAATCTGAATTAGCAAAAAAAAAAAAAAATTGAATTAGCAAAAAAAAAAAAAAAAAATTGAATTAGCAAAAAAAAATAAAAAATCTGAATTAGCAAAAAAACAAAAATAAATTAGAAAAAAAAATAGACAAAAAAATCTGAATTAGCAAAAAAAAAAAATGGAAAAAAAAAGAAATTAGCAAAAAAAAATCTGAATTAGCAAAAAAAAATAAAAATTAGCAAAAAAAAACAAAAAAAATTAGAAAAAAAATCTGAATTAGCAAAAAAAAAATAGAAAAAAAAATTAGAAAAAAAAAATTGAATTAGCAAAAAAAAATCTGAATTATCAAAAAAAAAAAAATTAGAAAAAAAAATTGAATTAGCAAAAAAAAAAAAAAAATTAGAAAAAAAAATAGAAAAAATAATCTGAATTAGAAAAAAAAAAAAAAAATTAGAAAAGAAATCTGAATTGAGCAAAAAAAAAAATTAGAAAAAAAAAATTAGCAAAAGACAAAAAATCTGAATTAGCAAAAAAAAAAATTGGAAAAAAAATTAAAAAAAAAAATCTGAATTTGCAAAAAACAAAAAAAAATTAGAAAAAAAAATCTGAATTAGCAAAAAAAAACTGAATTAGCAAAAAAAAAAACAAAAAAAAAATTAGAAAAAAAAATCTGAATTAACAAAAAAAAAAAAATCTAAATTAGCGAAAAAAAAAACAAAAAATTAGAAAAAAAAAATCGGAGTTAGCAGAAAAATCTGAATTAGCAAAAAAAAAAACAAAAAAAAATCTGAATTAGCAAAAAAAAAAAAATTAGAAAAAAAAAATCTGAATTAGCAAAAAATCTGAATGAAAAAAAAATTAGAAAAAAAATTTGAATTAGCAAAAAAAGAAAAAAAAAATGGAAAAAAAAATTAGCAAAAAAAAAAATAAAAAAAAAATCTGAATTAAAAAAAAAAAAAAATCTGAATTAGCAAAAAAAAAAAAAAAAATAAAAAAATTAGAAAAAAAAATCTGAATTAGCAAAAAAAAATTTGAATTAGCAAAAAAAAAAAAATTAAAAAAAAAAATCTGAATTGCAAAAAAAAAAAAAAAATTAGCAAAAAACAAATAGAAAAAAAAATCTGAATTAGCAAAAAAAAAAAAATAAAAAAATTGGAAAAAAAATTAGAAATTTTTTTTTTGAATTAGCAAAAAAAATTAGAAAAAAAATCTGAATTAGCAAAAAAAAAAAAATCTGAATTAGCAAAAAAAAAAAATTAGAAAAAAAATCTGAATTAGCAAAAAAAAAAAAATTGGAAAAAAAAATTTGAATTAGCAAAAAAAAAAATTGAATTAGCAAAAAAAAAAAAAAATCTGAATTAGCAAAAAGAACAAAAAAAAAAATTAGAAAAAAAAATTAGAAAAAAAAAATTTGAATTAGCAAAAAAAAATCTGAATTATCAAAAAAAAAATTAGAAAAAAAAATTAGAAAAAAAAAATTTGAATTAGCAAAAAAAAAAATCTGAATTAGCAAAAAAAAAAAAAAAAAAATTAGAAATAAAAATAGAAAAAAAATCTGAATTAGCAAAAAAAAAAAATTAGAAAAGAAATCTGAATTAGCAAAAAAAAAATTAGGAAAAAAAAATTAGCAAAAGACAAAAAATCTGAATTAGCAAAAAAAAAAAAAAAATAGAAAAAAAAATCTGAATTAGCAAAAAAAAAAAAATCTGAATTAGCAAAAAAAAAAAAAATTAGAAAAAAAAATCTGAATTAGCAAAAAAAAAAAAAATTGGAAAAAAAAAATTTGAATTAGCAAAAAAAAAAAAAAATTGAATTAGCAAAAAAAAAAAATCTGAATTAGCAAAAAGAACAAAAAAAAAATTAGAAAAATAATAGACAAAAAAATCTGAATTAGCAAAAAAAAAAAAAAATTAGAAAAAAAAAAATCTGAATTAGCAAAAAAAAAAAAAGAAAATTGAATTAGCAAAAAAACATTAGAAGAAAAAAATCTGAATTAGCAAAAAAAAAAAATCTGAATTAGCAAAAAAAAATTGGAAAAAAAATTAGAAAAAAAAATAGAAAAAAAAATCTGAATTAGCAAAAAAAAAAAATTTGAATTAGCAAAAAAAAAAAAAAATTTTTGAATTAGCAAAAAAAAAAAAAAAAATCTGAATTAGCAAAAAAACAAAAAAAAAAATTTTAAAAAAAATAGACAAAAAAATCTGAATTAGCAAAAAAAAAAAAAATCTGAATTAGCAAAAAAAAAAAAAAAAATTAGCAAAAAAAAAAATTAGCAAAAAAAAAAACAAAAAAAATCTGAATTAGCAAAAAAAAAAATTAGAAAAAAAAAATTTGAATTAGCAAAAAAAAAAAATCTGAATTAGCAAAAAAAAAAATTTGAATTAGCAAAAAAAAAAAAAATCTGAATTAGCAAAAAAAAAAAAAAAATTAGACAAAAAATTGGGAAAAAAAATCTGAATTAGCAAAAAAAAAAAATTAGCAAAAAAAAATCTGAATTAGCAAAAAAAAATAAAAGTTAGCAAAAAAAAAAATTAGAAAAAAAAATCTGAATTAGCAAAAAAAAAAATTAGAAAAAAACTTAGCAAAAAAAATTAGAAAAAAAAATCTGAATTAGCAAAAAAAAAAAAAACTGAATTAGCAAAAAACAAAAAAAAAATTAGAAAAAAAATCTGAATTAGCAAAAAAAAAAAAAAAATATATATATATATATTTTATATTTATAGAAAAAAAATTAGCAAAAGACAAAAAATCTGAATTAGCAAAAAAAAAAAATTGGAAAAAAAATTAGAAAAAAAAAATCTGAATTAGCAAAAAACAAAAAAAAATAGAAAAAAATATCTGAATTAACAAAAAAAAAACTGAATTAGCAAAAAAAAAAAACAAAAAAAAAATTAGAAAAAAAATCTGAATTAGCAAAAAGAAAAAATTGGAAAAAAAATAGAAAAAAAAATCTGAATTAGCAAAAAAAAAAACAAAATTAGAAAAAAAATAGAAAAAAAAATCTGAATTAGCAAAAAAAAAAAATTAGCAAAAAAAAAACAAAAAAAATTAGAAAAAAACAAAAAAAAAATAGAAAAAAAAATTAGCAAAAAAAAAAAATATGAATTAGCAAAAAAAAAAAAAAAAAAAAAAAAAAAAAATAGAAAAAAAAAATCTGAATTAGCAAAAAAAAAAAAAAAATCTGAATTAGCAAAAAACAAAAAAAAATTAGAAAAAAAAATCTGAATTAGCAAAAAAAAAAAAAAATCTGAATTACCAAAAAAAAAAAAATAAAATTAGAAAAAAAAAATCTGAATTAGCAAAAAAAAACAAAAAAAAAATTAGAAAAAAAATCTGAATTAGCAAAAAAAAAAAAAATAGAAAAAAAAATCTGAACTAGCAAAAAAAAAATTAGAAAAAAAAAATTAGCAAAAAACGAAAATCTGAATTAGCAAAAAACAAAAAAAAAATTAGAAAAAAAAAAACTGAATTAGCAAAAAAAAATCTGAATTAGCAAAAAAAAAACAAAAAAAAATTAGAATAAAAAAAAATCTGAATTAGCAAAAAAAAAAATCTGAATTAGCAAAAAAAAAAAAAAATAGAAAAAAAATCTGAATTAGCAAAAAAATCTAATTTAGCAAAAAAAAAAAATCTGAATTAGCAAAAAAAAAAAAAAAAATTAGAAAAACAAATAGAAGAAAAAATCTGAATTAGCAAAAAAAAAAAAAAAATAAAAAATCTGAATTAGCAAAAAAAAAAAAAATTAGCAAAAAAAAAACAAAAAAAAAATGAATTAGCAAAAAAAAAAAAAAATTAGAAAAAAAATTAACAAAAAAAAAAAATCTGAATTAGCAAAAAAAAAAAAAAAAAAATTGGAAAAAAAAAATTTGAAAAAAAAAATCTGAATTAGCAAAAAAAAAAATTTGAATTAGCAGAAAACAAAAAAAATCTGAATTAGCAAAAAAAAAAATCTGAATTAGCAAAAAAAAAAATCTGAATTAGCAAAAAAAAAAAATTAGAAAAAAAAAATCTGAATTAGCAAAAAAAAACAAAAAAAAATCTGAATTAGCAAAAAAAAAAAAAAAAAAAAAAAAAAATTAGAAAAAAAAATCTGAATTAGCAAAAAAAAAAAAAAATCTGAATTAGCAAAAAAAAAAAAAAAAAAAAAAAAAAAAATTAGAAAAAAAAATAGGAAAGAAATCTGAATTAGCAAAAAAAAAAAAAAAAATCTGAATTAGCAAAAAAATAAAAAAAAAATTAGAAAAAAAAAATAGACAAAAAAATCTGAATTAGCAAAAAAAAAAGAAATTAGCAAAAAAAAAAAATCTGAATTAGCAAAAAAAAAAAAAATTGAATTAGAAAAAAAAAAAAAATCTGAATTAGGAAAAAAAAATGGAAAAAAAATTTGAATTAGCAAAAAAAAAAATCTGAATTAGCAAAAAAAAAATTAGAAAAAAATAGGAAAAAAATCTGAATTAGCAAAAAAAAAAAAAAAAAAATTGGAAAAAAAAGAAATTAGCAAAAAAAAATCTGAATTAGCAAAAAATAAATAAAAGTTAGCAAAAAAAAAATTAGCAAAAAAAAAACAAAAAAAAATAGAAAAAAAAATCTGAATTAGCAAAAAAAAAAATTAGAAAAAAAAATTAGCAAAAAAAATTGTAAAAAAAAATCTGAATTAGCAAAAAAAAAATCTGAATTAGCAAAAAACAAAAAAAAATTAGAAAAAAAATCTGAATTAGCAAAAAAATCTGAATTAGCAAAAAAAAAAAATCTGAATTAGCAATAAAAAAAAAAAAATTAGAAAAAAAAATCTGAATTAGCAAAAAAAAAATTAGAAAAAAAAATTAGCAAAAAAAATTGGAAAAAAAAATCTGAATTAGCAAAAAAAAAATCTGAATTATCAAAAAAAAAAATTAGAAAAAAAAAATTTGAATTAGCAAAAAAAAAATCTGAATTTGCAAAAAAAAAAAAAATTAGAAACAAAATAGAAAAAAAATCTGAATTAGCAAAAAAAAAAAAAAAATTGAATTAGCAAAAAAAAAAAAAAAAAATTGAATTAGCAAAAAAAAATAAAAAATCTGAATTAGCAAAAAAACAAAAAAAAATTAGAAAAAAAAATAGACAAAAAAATCTGAATTAGCAAAAAAAAAAATGGAAAAAAAAAGAAATTAGCAAAAAAAAAATCTGAATTAGCAAAAAAAAAATAAAAATTAGCAAAAAAAAACAAAAAAAATTAGAAAAAAAAATCTGAATTAGCAAAAAAAAAAAAATAGAAAAAAAAATTAGAAAAAAAAAATTGAATTAGCAAAAAAAAATCTGAATTATCAAAAAAAAAAAATTAGAAAAAAAAATTGAATTAGCAAAAAAAAAAAAAAAATTAGAAAAAAAAATAGAAAAAATAATCTGAATTAGAAAAAAAAAAAAAAATTAGAAAAGAAATCTGAATTAGCAAAAAAAAAATTAGAAAAAAAAAATTAGCAAAAGACAAAAAATCTGAATTAGCAAAAAAAAAAATTGGAAAAAAAATTAGAAAAAAAAATAGAAAAAAAAATCTGAATTAGCAAAAAAAAAAAAATTTGAATTAGCAAAAAAAAAAAAAAATTTTTGAATTAGCAAAAAAAAAAAAAAAAATCTGAATTAGCAAAAAAACAAAAAAAAAAATTTTAAAAAAAATAGACAAAAAAATCTGAATTAGCAAAAAAAAAAAAAATCTGAATTAGCAAAAAAAAAAAAAAAAATTAGCAAAAAAAAAAATTAGCAAAAAAAAAACAAAAAAAATCTGAATTAGCAAAAAAAAAAATTAGAAAAAAAAAATTTGAATTAGCAAAAAAAAAAAAATCTGAATTAGCAAAAAAAAAATTTGAATTAGCAAAAAAAAAAAAATCTGAATTAGCAAAAAAAAAAAAAAAAATTAGACAAAAAATTGGGAAAAAAAATCTGAATTAGCAAAAAAAAAAAATTAGCAAAAAAAAATCTGAATTAGCAAAAAAAAATAAAAGTTAGCAAAAAAAAAAATTAGCAAAAAAAAACAAAAAAAATTAGAAAAAAAAATCTGAATTAGCAAAAAAAAAAAATTAGAAAAAAACTTAGCAAAAAAAATTAGAAAAAAAAATCTGAATTAGCAAAAAAAAAAAAAAACTGAATTAGCAAAAAATTAGAAAAAAAATCTGAATTAGCAAAAAAAAAAAAAAAAATATATATATATATATTTTATATTTATAGAAAAAAAATTAGCAAAAGACAAAAAATCTGAATTAGCAAAAAAAAAAAAAATTGGAAAAAAAATTAGAAAAAAAAAAATCTGAATTAGCAAAAAACAAAAAAAAATAGAAAAAAATATCTGAATTAACAAAAAAAAAACTGAATTAGCAAAACAAAAAAACAAAAAAAAAATTAGAAAAAAAATCTGAATTAGCAAAAAGAAAAAATTGGAAAAAAAATAGAAAAAAAAAATCTGAATTAGCAAAAAAAAAACAAAATTAGAAAAAAAATAGAAAAAAAAATCTGAATTAGCAAAAAAAAAAAAATTAGCAAAAAAAAAACAAAAAAAATTAGAAAAAAACAAAAAAAAAATAGAAAAAAAAATTAGCAAAAAAAAAAAATATGAATTAGCAAAAAAAAAAAAAAAAAAAAAAAATAGAAAAAAAAAATCTGAATTAGCAAAAAAAAAAAAAAAATCTGAATTAGCAAAAAACAAAAAAAAATTAGAAAAAAAAATCTGAATTAGCAAAAAAAAAAAAAAATCTGAATTACCAAAAAAAAAAAAATAAAATTAGAAAAAAAAAATCTGAATTAGCAAAAAAAAACAAAAAAAAAATTAGAAAAAAAATCTGAATTAGCAAAAAAAAAAAAAATAGAAAAAAAAATCTGAACTAGCAAAAAAAAAATTAGAAAAAAAAAATTAGCAAAAAACGAAAATCTGAATTAGCAAAAAACAAAAAAAAAATTAGAAAAAAAAAAACTGAATTAGCAAAAAAAAATCTGAATTAGCAAAAAAAAAACAAAAAAAAATTAGAATAAAAAAAAATCTGAATTAGCAAAAAAAAAAATCTGAATTAGCAAAAAAAAAAAAAATAGAAAAAAAATCTGAATTAGCAAAAAAATCTAATTTAGCAAAAAAAAAAAATCTGAATTAGCAAAAAAAAAAAAAAAATTAGAAAAACAAATAGAAGAAAAAATCTGAATTAGCAAAAAAAAAAAAAAATAAAAAATCTGAATTAGCAAAAAAAAATTAGCAAAAAAAAAACAAAAAAAAAATGAATTAGCAAAAAAAAAAAAAATTAGAAAAAAAATTAACAAAAAAAAAAAAATCTGAATTAGCAAAAAAAAAAAAAAAAAAAATTGGAAAAAAAAAAATTTGAAAAAAAAAATCTGAATTAGCAAAAAAAAAAATCTGAATTAGCAGAAAACAAAAAAAATCTGAATTAGCAAAAAAAAAAATCTGAATTAGCAAAAAAAAAAATCTGAATTAGCAAAAAAAAAAAATTAGAAAAAAAAAATCTGAATTAGCAAAAAAAACAAAAAAAAAATCTGAATTAGCAAAAAAAAAAAAAAAAAAAAAAAAAAAATAGAAAAAAAAATCTGAATTAGCAAAAAAAAAAAAAATCTGAATTAGCAAAAAAAAAAAAAAAAAAAAAAAAAAAAAAAAATTAGAAAAAAAAATAGGAAAGAAATCTGAATTAGCAAAAAAAAAAAAAAAAATCTGAATTAGCAAAAAAATAAAAAAAAAATTAGAAAAAAAAAATAGACAAAAAAATCTGAATTAGCAAAAAAAAAAGAAATTAGCAAAAAAAAAAATCTGAATTAGCAAAAAAAAAAAAAATTGAATTAGAAAAAAAAAAAAAATCTGAATTAGGAAAAAAAAATGGAAAAAAAATTTGAATTAGCAAAAAAAAAAATCTGAATTAGCAAAAAAAAAATTAGAAAAAAATAGGAAAAAAATCTGAATTAGCAAAAAAAAAAAAAAAAAAAATTGGAAAAAAAAGAAATTAGCAAAAAAAAATCTGAATTAGCAAAAAATAAATAAAAGTTAGCAAAAAAAAAATTAGCAAAAAAAAAAACAAAAAAAAATAGAAAAAAAAATCTGAATTAGCAAAAAAAAAAAATTAGAAAAAAAAATTAGCAAAAAAAATTGTAAAAAAAAATCTGAATTAGCAAAAAAAAAATCTGAATTAGCAAAAAACAAAAAAAAATTAGAAAAAAAATCTGAATTAGCAAAAAAATCTGAATTAGCAAAAAAAAAAAATCTGAATTAGCAATAAAAAAAAAAAAATTAGAAAAAAAAATCTGAATTAGCAAAAAAAAAATTAGAAAAAAAAATTAGCAAAAAAAATTGGAAAAAAAAATCTGAATTAGCAAAAAAAAAATCTGAATTATCAAAAAAAAAAATTAGAAAAAAAAAATTTGAATTAGCAAAAAAAAAATCTGAATTTGCAAAAAAAAAAAAAATTAGAAACAAAATAGAAAAAAAATCTGAATTAGCAAAAAAAAAAAAAAATTGAATTAGCAAAAAAAAAAAAAAAAAATTGAATTAGCAAAAAAAAATAAAAAATCTGAATTAGCAAAAAAACAAAAAAAAATTAGAAAAAAAAATAGACAAAAAAATCTGAATTAGCAAAAAAAAAAATGGAAAAAAAAAAGAAATTAGCAAAAAAAAAATCTGAATTAGCAAAAAAAAAATAAAAATTAGCAAAAAAAAACAAAAAAAATTAGAAAAAAAAATCTGAATTAGCAAAAAAAAAAAAATAGAAAAAAAAATTAGAAAAAAAAAATTGAATTAGCAAAAAAAAATCTGAATTATCAAAAAAAAAAAATTAGAAAAAAAAATTGAATTAGCAAAAAAAAAAAAAAAATTAGAAAAAAAAATAGAAAAAATAATCTGAATTAGAAAAAAAAAAAATTAGAAAAGAAATCTGAATTAGCAAAAAAAAAATTAGAAAAAAAAAATTAGCAAAAGACAAAAAATCTGAATTAGCAAAAAAAAAATTGGATAAAAAATTAGAAAAAAAAATCTGAATTTGCAAAAAACAAAAAAAAAATAGAAAAAAAAATCTGAATTAGCAAAAAAAAACTGAATTAGCAAAAAAAAAACAAAAAAAAAATTAGAAAAAAAAATCTGAATTAACAAAAAAAAAAAAATCTAAATTAGCGAAAAAAAAAACAAAAAATTAGATAAAAAAAATCGGAGTTAGCAGAAAAATCTGAATTAGCAAAAAAAAAAACAAAAAAAAATCTGAATTAGCAAAAAAAAAAAATTAGAAAAAAAAAATCTGAATTAGCAAAAAATCTGAATGAAAAAAAAATTAGAAAAAAAATTTGAATTAGCAAAAAAAGAAAAAAAAAATGGAAAAAAAAATTAGCAAAAAAAAAAATAAAAAAAAAAACTGAATTAAAAAAAAAAAAAAAAAATCTGAATTAGCAAAAAAAAATTTGAATTAGCAAAAAAAAAAAAAATTAAAAAAAAAAATCTGAATTAGCAAAAAAAAAAAAAAAATTAGCAAAAAACAAATAGAAAAAAAAATCTGAATTAGCAAAAAAAAAAAATAAAAAAATTGGAAAAAAAATTAGAAAATTTTTTTTTTGAATTAGCAAAAAAAATTAGAAAAAAAATCTGAATTAGCAAAAAAAAAAAAATCTGAATTAGCAAAAAAAAAAAATTAGAAAAAAAATCTGAATTAGCAAAAAAAAAAAAAATTGGAAAAAAAAATTTTGAATTAGCAAAAAAAAAAAATTGAATTAGCAAAAAAAAAAAAAATCTGAATTAGCAAAAAAAAAAATCTGAATTAGCAAAAAAAAAAATCTGAATTAGCAAAAAAAAAAAATTAGAAAAAAAAAATCTGAATTAGCAAAAAAAAAACAAAAAAAAATCTGAATTAGCAAAAAAAAAAAAAAAAAAAAAAAAAAAAAAAAATTAGAAAAAAAAATCTGAATTAGCAAAAAAAAAAAAAAATCTGAATTAGCAAAAAAAAAAAAAAAAAAAAAAAAAAAAAAAAAAAAAAATTAGAAAAAAAAATAGGAAAGAAATCTGAATTAGCAAAAAAAAAAAAAAAAAATCTGAATTAGCAAAAAAATAAAAAAAAAATTAGAAAAAAAAAAATAGACAAAAAAATCTGAATTAGCAAAAAAAAAAGAAATTAGCAAAAAAAAAAAATCTGAATTAGCAAAAAAAAAAAAATTGAATTAGAAAAAAAAAAAAAATCTGAATTAGGAAAAAAAAATGGAAAAAAAATTTGAATTAGCAAAAAAAAAAATCTGAATTAGCAAAAAAAAAATTAGAAAAAAATAGGAAAAAAATCTGAATTAGCAAAAAAAAAAAAAAAATCTGAATTAGCAAAAAAAAAAAAAAAAAAAAAAAAAAAAAAAAAAAAAAAATAGAAAAAAAAATAGGAAAGAAATCTGAATTAGCAAAAAAAAAAAAAAAAAATCTGAATTAGCAAAAAAATAAAAAAAAAATTAGAAAAAAAAAATAGACAAAAAAATCTGAATTAGCAAAAAAAAAAGAAATTAGCAAAAAAAAAAAATCTGAATTAGCAAAAAAAAAAAAAAATTGAATTAGAAAAAAAAAAAATCTGAATTAGCAAAAAAAAAAAAAAAAATCTGAATTAGCAAAAAAATAAAAAAAAAATGGAAAAAAAAGAAATTAGCAAAAAAAAATCTGAATTAGCAAAAAATAAATAAAAGTTAGCAAAAAAAAAATTAGCAAAAAAAAAACAAAAAAAAATAGAAAAAAAATCTGAATTAGAAAAAAAAAAAAATTAGAAAAAAAATTAGCAAAAAAAATTGTAAAAAAAAAATCTGAATTAGCAAAAAAAAAATCTGAATTAGCAAAAAACAAAAAAAAATTAGAAAAAAAATCTGAATTAGCAAAAAAATCTGAATTAGCAAAAAAAAAAATCTGAATTAGCAATAAAAAAAAAAAAAATTAGAAAAAAAAATCTGAATTAGCAAAAAAAAAATTAGAAAAAAAAATTAGCAAAAAAAATTGGAAAAAAAAATCTGAATTAGCAAAAAAAAAATCTGAATTATCAAAAAAAAAAATTAGAAAAAAAAAATTTGAATTAGCAAAAAAAAAATCTGAATTTGCAAAAAAAAAAAAAAAATTAGAAACAAAATAGAAAAAAAATCTGAATTAGCAAAAAAAAAAAAAAATTGAATTAGCAAAAAAAAAAAAAAAAAATTGAATTAGCAAAAAAAAATAAAAAATCTGAATTAGCAAAAAAACAAAAAAAAATTAGAAAAAAAAATAGACAAAAAAATCTGAATTAGCAAAAAAAAAAATGGAAAAAAAAAGAAATTAGCAAAAAAAAAATCTGAATTAGCAAAAAAAAAATAAAAATTAGCAAAAAAAAACAAAAAAAATTAGAAAAAAAAATCTGAATTATCAAAAAAAAAAAATTAGAAAAAAAAATTGAATTAGCAAAAAAAAAAAAAAAATTAGAAAAAAAAATAGAAAAAATAATCTGAATTAGAAAAAAAAAAAAAATTAGAAAAGAAATCTGAATTAGCAAAAAAAAAATTAGAAAAAAAAAAATTAGCAAAAGACAAAAAATCTGAATTAGCAAAAAAAAAAATTGGAAAAAAAATTAGAAAAAAAAATCTGAATTTGCAAAAAACAAAAAAAAATTAGAAAAAAAATCTGAATTAGCAAAAAAAAACTGAATTAGCAAAAAAAAAACAAAAAAAAAATTAGAAAAAAAAATCTGAATTAACAAAAAAAAAAAAATCTAAATTAGCGAAAAAAAAAACAAAAAATTAGAAAAAAAAAATCGGAGTTAGCAGAAAAATCTGAATTAGCAAAAAAAAAAACAAAAAAAAATCTGAATTAGCAAAAAAAAAAAAATTAGAAAAAAAAAATCTGAATTAGCAAAAAATCTGAATGAAAAAAAAATTAGAAAAAAAATTTGAATTAGCAAAAAAAGAAAAAAAAAATGGAAAAAAAAATTAGCAAAAAAAAAAAATAAAAAAAAAATCTGAATTAAAAAAAAAAAAAAAAAAATCTGAATTAGCAAAAAAAAAAAAAAAAAAAAAATTAGAAAAAAAAATCTGAATTAGCAAAAAAAATTTGAATTAGCAAAAAAAAAAAAAAATTAAAAAAAAAAATCTGAATTAGCAAAAAAAAAAAAAAAATTAGCAAAAAACAAATAGAAAAAAAAAATCTGAATTAGCAAAAAAAAAAAATAAAAAAATTGGAAAAAAAATTAGAAATTTTTTTTTTTGAATTAGCAAAAAAAATTAGAAAAAAAATCTGAATTAGCAAAAAAAAAAAAATCTGAATTAGCAAAAAAAAAAAATTAGAAAAAAAATCTGAATTAGCAAAAAAAAAAAAATTGGAAAAAAAAATTTTGAATTAGCAAAAAAAAAAAATTGAATTAGCAAAAAAAAAAAAAATCTGAATTAGCAAAAAGAACAAAAAAAAAATTAGAAAAAAAAATTAGAAAAAAAAAATTTGAATTAGCAAAAAAAAATCTGAATTATCAAAAAAAAAATTAGAAAAAAAAATTAGAAAAAAAAAATTTGAATTAGCAAAAAAAAAAATCTGAATTAGCAAAAAAAAAAAAAAAAAAATTAGAAATAAAAATAGAAAAAAAATCTGAATTAGCAAAAAAAAAAAAAATTAGAAAAGAAATCTGAATTAGCAAAAAAAAAATTAGGAAAAAAAAATTAGCAAAAGACAAAAAATCTGAATTAGCAAAAAAAAAAAAAAATATAGAAAAAAAAAT